>OZ007536.1:12751338-12776778 GCA_963931895.1 Eupithecia pulchellata
CGTTTCGTTATTATTCGCCCCTTATTTAGTCCTACCTTGCTAACAGATCACATTAACAACTAGCTGGGCCCCGCGGTGCTACTCGCGGTCAATCACTTCATAATTTTCTGACATATTTCTGTTGTCATATTTATTTTGGGATATCCTATTATGATATACCAACGGAAATAAGTTTTTATAACAAAGATAAAGATGTTTATGTCTTAAAACTCATAAATAACCCATAATCTTATTTTAGAAACTTTTTACATAATACATATAATTGTAATGATTCTTTGGCATTGTATTAAATTAAGATTCACGTGAGATTCTTGAGTTATATTTGTCAATATAAATAAAGTAAATATCAGTCCCCTATACTTGCAGAGTAAATGTACCACGTACTAGGTTAAAGAGCAACAAGTAACTACCCTTACACACATGCCATTAACACCTAAGCTGTATATGTACTTATTATACCTTTATAGTCGTTAAACTACCTATATCTCTAGTTTTTAGTATATTTTGCTAATGCTGATATTTATGTATTAATATAGTCAAGTCTATACATATAATAGTAAACTTTATTGAACATGTAAGAACAGTTTTAAAAAGTACCACCAAACAAAGGACTTTTTAACGACGCTCCACACATATTTACTAACATTAAGGTTTTCAACCCTTACCTAGGTCCCGCTGTCTCGTTAGAAACCCGTTTTTATTTGTTTTTAACCCCGTTTTTAAATAGCCTATAACCATTGGGGGTATTGAGACGAATGATATGACTCTTTTATAATCTCAATATACTTTTATAATCAGACGGAGTTTCGCGCGCGCTACGTGGGAACAAAAAATCGGCCGCATGCATGTACGTACATACATACATACAAGCGGTGCCTAACTCATAAACTCCCTCCGTCAGCAGTCGGGTGAAAATAATGGCTGCTTAGCAAAACCTGTGTCAATCCCATTAGAACAACGAAATAGAACAACAGATGATCATTATTTACAAAGCGCTTTTGTTACGTCGAGATTCTGTATCGCTGTAGTTTTATTTGTTGCTTGCTTTGATGTCCACAAATTGCCATTGCGAATTAATAGCTTTCTTTCACAGTTCAAGAGATCATAATTGTAGTGTTTGTGTATTTGAGCTAGATCAGGGATAACGTTGTCTCGGGTTCACGGGTAGCGGGTAGACAGTCGCACGGAGGCCACGAGCGAGTGCGGACGTGTCATACCTGGCTACTGGTGGCGTAACGAGCCGATATAGGTACCTACTTACTTCTCTTAGTATCAGCAAGTACTACAATAATTATTAAAAAATACGACAGAGGTGGTTGGTATCATGAACTATTATTGCGTTACACGGCTCTGGACGAGTGCATACGTTATTGCACTTAACTCATAACAAAAATAAACAGCTTTTATCAAGACATGACCCTAATAAGGCCACATTTGGTACTGCCATAGGTGGCCTTATCTCTGAGAGTGATTTCTCCCAGGAAACCTTACTCTGATGTGGCATAAAGTTCATGCCTTGTGCTCCTCTGGTTGCGAGTAAATGAGTATGATGAGTTTCGTTTCGTGTTCGTTGATTTTAATTATTTCGTGTCTTTGTTTTTTTCTTATTTTATCTGTTCTACAATGTTTATGTGTACCTACAATGTTTATGTGTACAATATTTATGAGTTCTACAATGAATTCGCAAATCTTAAATCATTTACTAATTAGCTCACAAAAACCATT
The DNA here is from genome assembly GCA_963931895.1 of Eupithecia pulchellata. Lineage (NCBI taxonomy): Eukaryota > Metazoa > Arthropoda > Insecta > Lepidoptera > Geometridae > Eupithecia > Eupithecia pulchellata. The sequence continues at coordinate 12,753,064 of OZ007536.1, forward strand.
TTTAGAGCATAAGGGAAATTAAGAGATTTTGGTCTAAAAGTCAATATTGTCTCAAAATAGTTTTTATTACTTGTTTTGTTGCAGATTGCAGTCAAAAATATTTATCAACCCATCTTCTTGTTATATGTAGATATATTTATATGGAACTCGTTTTCTTGGCCGTCACTTTCAAATAGAATTTTTTTACAACTTTTACCTGTCAAATCCTACGACTTGCAAAGAAGGATGGCAAGATTCCATACATCTCAATTTTTATTGGCACGATTTATTAGGACTTTTAAAGCCTTGAAAATGTTCTTTGTTAGAAGACCACATAATTGCTTTATTTCTTCTCTCGCTCGCGCGGGCGCGGTGCAAAAGAAGAAGTCGTAAGATTTATCGCGCTCTCCGTCACACGTCGCGTCGGGCGCACTTCTGAGTGGCTAGTATCAGTTTGCCCAACACCAAAACTAAAACTGTTTTCCAGAACGAAATAGAATGTCGGTTTGTCAAAATCATAATCATTCGAATTGGTAATCTAATCCGATTTAAATTTATCGAATCCATTTACAATATCGTTCGTATAAAACTATTGAATCGCCGCCTAACGAAATGACATCCTCTAAGTATTCTGTAGAAATTGCAAGGCGCTAAACGTTTGAAAGGAATCGTAGGGTAGTTTTCGTAAAATATGCAAAATGATAGTAAGGCCTCTGCTTGCCCGGAGTCGCGCTGCAATGAACTGGTCTGATAACGCGTGTCGGGAGGTTGCGGGAAACTTCTGCAACACCTGGAGATGGGAGGATGCGGTGGATCTTCAGGAGGTATTCATTGATTATTTATTTATTTGGTTTGCTTCTGTTACTGCAGGTCTACCAATACATGACATTTTAGCGATAGCTAATAACGGAATATACATAATGCTACATAATGCATTCTTTACTGGCACAGGTATGCTCGAAAACAATGAAAATGGAGTTATCCATTCAATCTGTTATTTTCATATTTTTTTGTTGTACTTGGGATTCTTTTAAAATAAATTTAACATCAAACAAAAACACAGTTTCAAAGAAATGAGAAATTTGTGTGTCAACAAAACAATATAAATACGTGAAAAATATAAAAAGGTCCTCAGAAACATTGTGTATTCAGAATAACAGGAAACGATTTGTACTCCAAAGAAAAAACGGGCCTTTTTAGATGAGACGCTGAAGGAGCGAGCTGTGGGGGTCTAGTGCCCCTCGCCGTAACAAAGTTAGAGTCTTAAGTTTCATAGCGAGATCACCCACTTCAAAGAACTATGCCAAAAACAAGCAACTTGGCGGAAAGAGCTCTTTGCTTCAAAACAACCGATCAGTGCCTCACATTGAGACTTCACGCCGCGAGCGGGGCGAGGGGTGGCCAGAAAGATTAATGATGCTCCCCCACCCGCCCCCAGCATCAATCACTTAGCCCTTTGATGTATTATTTACTTGGAAAAAAGTTATTTTAGTGTATCTTCTGTTTTTGAAGGCAGGCAAATATTTTTGACGGCGCTGCGTCTGTCGTGAGCCGCGTCTCTCCTGTTGAGCGCAGAGATTTGTTTTGCAGGCGAGGGGTGTTTGTAAACTCAACCATTCCTTTCTTCAACTTTTGTATTCCTTTGTTGGAATCTGAACCTGTTATTTAAGGAGAGGGTTACACATATCGGGTGTCATCGTCGGTTATGTAATTTATACAGCCGTAAATAAAATTATATTCGCCATTTGAGAAAAATTTAAAGAATAAATAACCAGATTTCTGGTTATTTATGATTTTTTCTCCCCCGCACTCTCCCCGATAACCATCGGGCTATGGGGAGAGTACAGACACCTGCTATAAACATAGACTTTTCTATATATTTATATTTTTTTCTATATATTTTGATTATTATAAGACTACATATATAATAAACTGTTAAGAGCGGCAGACGGTGGCCTGCATGGGTTTCTCAAAATTCTAGCATAAAATTTACGCTAATAATTTTATGCTAATTTCTAAAATTAAATAAATATAATAAAAACAAATTAATTCATTTGTAGATAATTGTGATACTGATGTAATTTTCGGGAAATTGAGACTGAATAAGATAATTGATGATTCACAATTACTTCAGTGCTGTATAAATAAATCTACACGAAGCTAACAATGAAGTAATATGTATAATACATAGATTTAACTCGATAGCGTGGGTTGTCCGTAATTGTTGTTTGTCCAAAGCTTAGCCCTTGGAGAAACAACAATTAAAACTTTGCAGAACCTAACTACAGTCTATAGTGTCCGTCAGGTCACAGGCTTGCGAGGCGTAGTGGTAACTGTGTAGTTAGCCAGACATGGTACCTACACCAATGGTGCTGAAACTTGACATGATAAACAAAGGAAAATTAATGATAGAATAGAATAGATTTTTTTTTATTTGTGTCACAAAAATTACAAAAATGATCGCGTAATTTTAAAGCCAAACTACATTTTGAGAATCCTGCTTCGTAATATTTGATTATTTTATTCAATTAAAAACCAAAAATTACGGATTTCAAAGGGGATACAAATCAACTTGATATTTGAATGGCTTGAGATCAGCTGATGTTATGGGATGGAACAAAGATTCCATGCTGACCTCACTTGACGTGGGTAAGGGCAAGAGAAGGATCTCTAATCTTTTTACAGTTATAAAAGAGGCATTCCTAACGTAGAAGATAAATGACGGACATTGAAACATATCTTCATTACCGTAGAACCCTTTTCCGTTTGCACTTGTTTGAGTGACAGGTCTCCGGGCGCGGGCGAGAGTGAAGCCAGGGGAATCGTCTATCATCATGTCCAGTTAGGGCGGTGCACACGACGCAGCATGTCTTATAGTGAAGATGAGACGTTTTCATATTATTCTCGTACCAGGGTGATGTTATATTTTGAACCACAGTTCGCTCTAAAGAGTAGTTTTACATATGAATTAGACAATCCCACAGCAATCTCCTAGCCCCAAGCTAAGCAGAGCTTGTGTAAGGGGTACTAGCTGACTGTTACACATACTCGTAATATAATATTAAATACATAGATTTTTTTTATACATTGAAAACGAATAGAACACCCTGAACAAATATTTGTCCCGAGGCGGGAATCGATCCGCAACCTCCTGCATCGCAGGTGGACCTTCGCCCACCACGCCACAGAGGTCGCAATCTCGCGAATCAGGCTAGGCCATAAAACATAACTACTCGTTTATGTTTAAGGTGAAATACTGTGGCATTTTTTATGTATTGCTCATTCCCAATTCGCCATAACCTCAGTGTGGAGATCCCTTAACGCACCGGGGTCGAAGGATAAAAAGCTCGTTGTTTTAGATTTGTGCGCGATCCGGTCGCCTCGGTCGGTCGGTCGGTCGGACGGTCCGTACTTTGCATGGAGAGTGAGGAGGCCGCCTGTTTGATGTTCTTCCAAATAACATTCACGCTGAACTTTGCTAGCCTTGACGCTAACTTACTTACGCCTGTTCTTTGAACTTGTGCGTGGAAAAATATATTTGAAAACTTAAACCAAACTACGTAAAAGTCTAGCGTTCACAGACTGTCCCTATCATTTCCTTTGATAACTAGGTAGTTGGAGGCCTTTGTTTCCTAGATATATGCGGAGTGGGTGATAAGGATGAGGTATAATGGTACCTAAGGACAGTCGGTGAACACTAGTTTAGCACTACGTAGACGGGTTTTAATTTTGAAATTTATTTTTCCCCATTTTTGCTGATTGCTTGAGAATAGTCGTATAATTATAGTGTTGAGAAACACGGACAGTTTACGACAGTTGCAACGATGCCCGTAATAAATGTAAGAAAATAACTAAGTTTTAGGAGCCGTCGACCAGCAATCGATTGAAAGTATCTCCCATTCACTTGTATTGTCTGTTTAAGTATGTGCCATGTAACGACTTTTATTCCATGTGACCACCTACCAAGCGAGGGGGTTTTATCTCTCCCCCCATGTTTGATGGAGGTACGCTTAACATTGGGCGTCTGCTGATGAGGAGGAAAACTCTAAGCGAGACGCAGCTATTGTCAAAGGCACACACATTATCGAACCAGCAACTCGCACTTACTGAACAAATCATTCGATTTTGAAAAGGAATAGCATTAGGAGCGGAGCTGTTGGTTCCCTAGATCTGTCTTCATATGCATTGATTGGTAGTTTATGAGCGTTGTCGTAAAACCTCAAATTACGGAGGCACTAAAACAAATACGAGAATAATCGCCCTATAGATAGATTGCGTCGCGACTTATTTCATTGGTTAATTATTATCGCAAATAAATAACCATTTTATGACAACGTATATATTATTATCACGATTGCCACTCGCTGGGTTCATAATGAACTTCAAAACGTCTGTTTGGAATGATTTCATTAATTGCAATGTTTAACGGGCGAGCGAGTTCCTTTCAAGTCTTTCAATTCAAGTTTTAATTATGAAAGCTAGCCTCCGCCCCCGTCTTTATTCATCATTGGTAGACATGACCTACATTACATTACGGCAACACACAATTATGGTTGATTTTTCCTAATATTTTTCCTATTTATATTATGAACTATTATTGAGTTTTAGTAAACGATGTTATAAAATGATTCGATATAGCTTTATCTTATAATCATTCAAAGATAGAGAACACAGCAGTCTCCCAGACGTCTTGTTCTTGTCCCAACTAGGAAAAAACAGGACTGAAACGGTTAAAAAGAAAAACCATGAGCACTAATATTAAGACCTCAGCCTGCAGGGATGTTCTCTGCCCAGTCAGATTACATAATTTTCTTATTTGTTTTCACATCACTTTTAAACAAAACAACGATAGAAAAATTTCAAAGCTAAAATGTTCTCTGAAAGCTGTTCTGCAGACTTCCTCGCAATATCCTGGTCAGTAAAAGTTTGAAGCGGCATTTCCGCTCCACACTTACCTACGTAGTTACGCAACATTGTTACTTGCATTGTTACATGGCATCTACAGGGAAACTAAAACTACCCGCGTGCGAGAAGAGGCTTACTCTGCTTTGTTGAGTACAGTTGAGCTCAGATTGAAGAAGGACATTGCATTTTCAAATCAACGGTGGAGCGGTTATGGCCTTGGGTGTTCACCATGACAGCTTTTCTTATATAGGTACTTGTATGATTTCTGTGCCATTAAAAACTAAATATAGCGCGGCCGTGCTTAGTAACGGAGGCTTGTGTCCAGCCGTGGCCTATTGGGGCTTATGATTATGAAGATAATGAAGAAATCGCCCGCCTCGCCCTGCCGGACGTGAATTTTGTTTGGACGGTCCTTTTATCGTTTCACACAGTTTACCAAAAGTGGACCGAAACAGAGACAGTCAATTTATTTTTCTATACTAATATTATAAAGAGGAAAGATTTGATTGTTTGTTTGTTTGTATGTTTGTTTGTTTGTTTGTTTGTTTGAATTGAATAGGCTCCAAAACTACTGGACCGATTTGAAAAATTCTTTCACCATTAGAATCCTAAATTTTCCGTGATGAACATAGGCTATATAATATTTTCAAAAAAGTTAGGGATCCGCACGAAAAATTCAATAATTGAACCGTGCGCTGTATATTCAACCTCTTTTTCTATTATGGCGCGTCAGAATAGAAAAAGAGGTTGCGCACTGTGCTTGCTTTTTCTCTACGGCCAGTGTCAGTTATGGAGTGTCGAGTCAATGTCAAAAATCCCAATGCTGTTAGAAAAAGTAAGGGATCCGTATGAAAACTGTGAAACCCATCGTGTTATTGTGTATAATTTCTGAAATTTTTGTTTAATACCCGTGCGAAGCCGGGGCGGGCCGCTAGTTATTTATAAACATGCACTTCTATCTTTACCTTAAATGTGTTATTGTGTAAAACAAACGAGCATCTATAGCATCGAATGTCTTTGACATAAATTGTGTTCAAGATTAACTGACGTCGTCTTCGTTCGTGCAAACCTGCCGTAATACATACTCGTACTAGATTGGATAAACAACGTCATGTAAACCTATGTTCATGTAGCTTGTGCAAAATACAGTTTCACGATATACTTACCCCGCATGTACTTACCTAAGCTGTGACGCAGAGCTGTAACTTCGGAAAGTCATTTTGAATATAAAGTCTCATTTTATGTGCCAAGACAGCATCATTCAGCGCACAATGTATGTATTTGGCCATAAATTGCTAACAGATTCCGATCCCCTACTCATGATATTCGAATTTCCTACCAACGAATGCATACGAGCTAAAAACTTCGTAAAAATACATCGCATGGATTGCAGAAAATGTTCTGGTAGTTTCTGGAATGGTCTGTGAAATCTATAAGTCGACTTGTGCGACGGGAACCGATTACTGGCCTTCTAGATATAGATGACATTTTATATTTGTGCAATAGATAGCAGCGTCCTCGGCGCGGAGGCGGGGCTAGCTTTGAATTCTTAGTAGATATTCATTTTATTGGAGGGAATCTTGCGAAATGAAACTGAGCCGGTCTTCTGGCTGTTCATATCAGTATTTGTTAGAATAGGATTTTGTTTTGAATACTTTCAAACGTTTTAGCAAAAAATACAGAATTTAATGATGACACTTTAGCTTATCGGATTATCCTTCAGAAGGGCACAGTTAAGGGTCAAAACAACCTTTTGACTTTAAATTATTTTACGAGCCTTCTAGTTTTTCAGTTTAATTCAGGAGACTGTTAAACTTTACCAGCGGGTTTCTGACAGTTCCGATAAATTAATTTATATTTCAAGCGTCGAGAGTTTACAAACTATTAAAATATTGAATTTTATGAATTAGATTGATCTCATCAATCTCATCAGTTAATAATGATAAAATCAAAAACAAAATGTTTTATTTCCTTTAGACCTTACAAGACTCTTGGACACAATGAAATAAAATAACTGTGTCCGTTCTCGTTACCATGTTTTTTTTTCCGGGATATGCCATCCCGTTGTTTTGGTGTGAAGATGTAGTAAATATCCACCCAATTTTTGATCGCTAAAATAATAATACGTACAAAAAGTTAAAAATTATTGTGACGTAGTGAAGGAAAACGTCTATTATAATACTTATAAATCGCCTTTAAAGCCACTGAAAATTCTCTCAAAGCGGAAAGTTCCAAAATCTAAGGAAATGAAAGCATTACACGGACGCAAACATTTCAGCTCATTTGAAATGAATAAGTTAGGGAGGTCAGTAGCAAGCAGCAAGCAGAGCAGTCGGGAATAGCCCCGGGCTGAAAGGTACTTCAAATATGTGAACGTATGAACATTCATGTTACAGAGTCATGTTTTTTTGAAGAACATGAACTATTATAGTATATTCCTTTGTGGGTCGCTGTATCATCTATTTCTTGGTCCTTAGCCAACCGGCATTCGCTATGAAGCGATTCGATTTTGAAAATTCTTATCGCTCTAGCGATGGCAACCTTCAAATGGATTAAACGTCAAGATTTTTGGTAGGCAATGTACGAATATTTTGATTTCACCAAACCGATTGACAACATCGAACGATCACTTCCATCAAATTCCTAGCCAAGTGGCAGTTTTGAGAAGCGAATTCACGTAGTTGTCTATTCTCTTGATGGATACACTAGCGAACGCTAAGACCCTGTAGAAATCGAATCGAAATGGCGATTTCATAAACAGCTGTTGGAATTACGTCAAAATTTTAAGTAGCCTTGCGCTAGCGTGGATGTAGCATTCACGATCGCACCCTTGTTTCCCTGTGTCCATGAGGAATTAAAAATATACTTAACAACGAAAAAAACAAGATAAAGCTTTTGCAAATGATCGGCAAAAATTCACACATTTGGCTTCTAAGGGCGAGAGTCGAAAGAAATTACAATACAAACTAAAAGGTCTATTGTCAAAATGCAAAATAGTTTTGAATTTCTGTTATTTACTCCAATATTACCGAGATGATACGAGTGTCGTAAAATATGTATTTTCTCCTAATTATTTATTTCTTCATGATTTTAAGAACTATTTGAAAATAATTAAATAATATAATTATATAGCTCAAAACCATTGTTATTTTCTTTCTATTGATTTTAATTACACAATAAACACTGCCATAAGTATTTCAAAAGATTGGGTAAACTTCCAAATCGAAACAATTTTTTTGTTATGTATCACGTTTGTTTACAGAAATTCTATCTGAAGTTATAGGTAACAACCTACTTGGCTTGGTACTCCTTTTTATTTGACCCGTCATTTCATGAACGGTGAACGGACGAAATAAGCGAATGATTGAGTTAGATAACTATAGACTACAGACCGTACACCATAAGTTGTCCTGCCTTAGGAATTGGCAGCATTATATTGGCAGCACGATATTGCCAACATTATGAATCTTTTACCCCATTATGTAAACGTGTGTTTATGTTTTAATTTCATATTTGTATACAGGGTGGAATTTTGTAATGCCACCCGGAGGGAAAGTACTCTTAATACTGTAGTTAGAAAATTGTACTCAAAGAAAACATTCCTTTAATTTTGAAAAGAAAGAAAACTGCATTCAAAGATTTTCGAAAATTCGCTTGCCACACCCGGGAATCGAACCGACTAACATCTGTAAAAATTACACCCTGTACTTTAATTGCATAGATCGTTAGGGTCAATAATAAGGATGAAATCTTTCAAACAAACTTAATAAATTAAATGAAAGGAAAACCATGAAATCTTAAATTATTTTAATTATTCACAATGAAAAGTCAACTAACTAATTAGTTGCTCGAAATGGGCTCCATTTTCTTGGATATACAAATTTATTCTTCTAACGAATACATTTCTAGTAACTTTTAATAACGTGTTGTGGTGAATATTATAAATCGTATTCTGAACTTCAACTCTCAACTCGTTTACATTCGCATAAGATTTCATGTAAATTAGATTTTTTACCTTACAAAAAAAATCTAAAGGGGTGAGATCTGGTGATCTCGCAGGCCATCTGATTGTGCCCTTGGTACCAATCCAGGTATTAAAATGGTTATTAATGTAGGCAGTAGTGATTCTGCTGTTATGGGCTGGAGCACCATCTTGCTGTAGAATTATTTGGTTTCGCTCTGCCTCGGGGAAACCATTTAAGTAACTAATTTCTTAAGAGATCCAGTATTTCAAGACACTTGACAGTGTATAAATGACCTTCGTACACGTTGACTCTAAATATTAATTCGTCATTTTTTATGGATACATGACGACAATGATAATTATTAATTACTGACACAAGTAAACAGATGGATCTTTAAGTTAAAGTGCTTAACTTGACCCATTCAATTTAAGATTTCATGGTTTTCCTTTCATTTAATTTATTAAGTTTGTTAGAGAGATTTCATCCTTATTATTGACCCTAACGATCTATGCAATTAAAGTACAGGGTGTAATTTTTACAAATTTTAGTCGGTTCGATTCCAGGGTGTGGCAAGCGAATTTTCGAAAATCTTTGAATGCAGTTTTTTTTCTTTTCAAAATTAAATGAATGTTTTCTTTGAGTACAATTTTCTATCTACAGTATTAAGAGTACTTTCCCTCCAGGTGGCATTACAAAATTCCACCCTGTATAAATATATAAGTAGTTAGGACTAGGAAAGTTTTAAATTATGAAACAATAAAAATTTTAAATTATTTATTGAAATTGTTCTGACACTAATTATGGTCAAAAGGAACATAAATAAACAACACAAAAAATTCTTATAAATCGAAATCTTCAAGATCCACGACGATTTTCAGCAGAATTGACTTGTTGCAGGCAGCAATAGCTTCGCTTTTTTATATTATGTATTCTACTCGTGGTTTTCTCCGACATGACTGAAAATGACACATAAAATTTGTATTTGTATAATATAAAATTCAAAAATTCAATATTTGTATATATACAAATAAGGGATATCATAACAAGATAAATTAAATAACCTGGATAATTTACTTTTTATTTTATCTTTTTATGTGAGTAAATCTTATGATCCATTCTAAAGGTATCGTGTATAAAGCTGGTATCCCTATTTTACTTACCAGTTGCATTGATGGTGCAACGCGAGATCGCACTAGATTTAATGGATTGAACTGGGCATGGTCTGCCTTTTCTTCCTCACAAAAGGCACGCACCTTCAACACAATCTCTTTTGCACTGCTTTTGCATGAATAATTCGAAAAATATTAATTAATAACACAAATACGAGCGCAATACTTCAATCAAACTATGACAGTCTAACAACAAAAGATTGACAACCAATTGTGCCAAATTATCGGCATTTAGCGATGCGATCAGACGTATAGACAAGGCGATAGCTACGCAAAGGTTACTTTGTCTACCAATTGAACTTCGCCATCATTTGAGCTATGATGATTGTCGTTGCGATGCGTGATATCGAAGGAATATGTCAAAACCATACATTTTTGTACGTTTCTACCATCGCTTTCGCTAATCAAATGTTACTTTGTCTAGAGCCCCTTATCCCATATCTTGATGTACAGTAACTTTGCTCACCACAACAAAACAAACTCTTCGTTTCTAAATAAGAGTTTTCAGGACAGGACTCTTTTCAGTAAACTTTTTGAGGAAAAAAGGGTTGACAGTGTACGTCTATAGTTACTTTCATGTTTGGTTGCACAGTTTTTTCCTCAAGTCGTCTGCTAAAGAACTATCCTGTAAAATGTATAACAATATTTTATAAAGTCTAGTTTATTTTGAATTTATGTTAAACTGTAAACTATTCTACAGCATTCCTTCCAAACATACACTATTTTGCTCACAACACACATAACTCCTTGTCCTAGTTAATAATAACTTTCGCCCATGAATACGAAGCGGTCCTTAGACCCGCCGCCGCCGCCCCCGACCCGTGTCCGGCCTCACTTTGAGACTTAGAGAGCCGAATCAATTGCTCCTTCTCTAAGCTGAAACTAAGATTCGCGATTGCTTGATTCGATCGAGTATAAAATGATACCTACGTGATTTTATTGTTCTATCTACATTTTATTTAAATTTAAGGTCATACGAAATCCTACTTGAAATTAATCAATAAGTACTATACAGACAAATTAATGAGGTACTTTTTAAAGTTTATGTGTAAACACTGAAACGAATCTACTGACCCGATTGTAAAAATGTTTTCACAAAAAGGTAGCGTCGTCCTTGAATGTTTCTATTTACTTACATAGTTGATGTTTATTTCAATTACAAGAATAGCCTAGTAACTACTGTAGTGTATATGTTTTAAATTACGTACCTTAAATGCTCTGAATTTGTAAACAAGAACCAGTTCAAGCGGACTGGCACAGGGGCCGTGCACATTCCGGGCCGGGCCCAGTTAGGTGCGAATGTGCTCGATGTGATGAGGAGCCGCAGTGCACGCCGCGCAGTCGGACCAGTCGTGGACCGAGTCCGCTCCCCTCGTATAAAGGGGCTAGTCGACTATTGACTTATTGGATGGTTGACAAAATCAAATCCTCAAAGCAAGTTGCAAATTAAAAGTAAGACCAAATAATAAAAAAAAACCCGGAGAGCTTCTATCGGTACCCTAGGTCTCGTTCACTCCTATAATTAATTAATACCCTGTAATGATTCTGATTCTTCATGATATTATATTATGAAACAGTATTGAGTTAAAATAATCTTTAGGTAATTGTCCGTTGGAAGATAGAAAATGGTCAGACCCATTTTAATTATAATTTGAGGGGAAACATCGGTTCAAATATTGAACTAGATTAACTAAGCTAAATGCTTGTCTCCAGTCGAGTATCATTAGCTGAGATCGATCCAAATGTTCATTTCATATCGAAATAACGTTCCGAAGGTTCGTCCGATTACCATTGAGTTACTGTCATCGGCTGCACTGCACACGTTCGGTTATATTGGACGCTACAAGTTAGAAGCCAAGTTAGTTACTGAACTAGCCGTAGTGGGCCAATTTAGAAATTACATGGCTCTGCGGCGGGAACAGAATTAATTACACATGGCTTATTGCCCACCCGTGGCCCGAACTGCGCATTATCCTTTGTAACACTTGATTCGCCCGCCATCAATAGACAAATATAAATGTATCTTGTAGGTCCAAAAATGTTATATTATTCGATTACTTATTATTCGATTATTTATATAGACTTGGGCGGTTGGACAGTACCCACACCAAGCAAAGCCGCCGCACCGCCGCGCCCCGCCGCGCTGACGCCCCGTCGTCAAACCTTACTGGTAATTAATCTACATAGTAACAGAACAATGCTAGATTGTATTACCGCAATGATTACATCGTATGCTAATCAAAGGACAACAATATCATTACGCGCTTCGTGAATATATTATGTAATCCACTGGGCCTGATTCATATTACCTACTTATACTTACTTGGATTATTGAGTGAGTAAGGTCTACACATCGCATACCATCGGTACCTTTCCAATCTGCGGAGTTTATAAAAACTACAACAAGAACCATACTACTAAAGTATTTCTTGAACCAAAATAATTCTACAACGTCCAGGTTAGTTGTAAATTGTCATTTATTTATCTATAACAAAACAAATTGTATGTAATGAATAAATAAATAATGAAATCCCTGTTATAATATAATAATTTTAATGTTGATATATTATTATCTTTCAATTCAAATATGATATTGATAACACAATGTACATATAATAATTCGTGCATATTACCACTTGAAATTGAAAACTTTTTCTTACGGAGGTTTATAATATAAGAAACAGCCCTCGGGTGCGAAAAAATAAAACACCCTAACGGTTTGAGGGCACGAAACGCAAAAAATCCCTAACTCTGGAAAGCCTAATGTCCTGTACACACACTGTAAAGCACGTTACGTACGCAGTAATAATGTATCGGCACAGGTGTGCGCAGCGCAATGCTATCGCTGCCTCGGAGTACATTGCGCTATTTTATAGCCGATTGTTTCAGTAACGCCTCCTGGGTTCTGTTTGCTGAGAAATAGGCTTTGTTCTGAATATTAACGATGCATTTCATGCACTGAAAGTTGTGTATTTGAAATAACAAAGTGAATGACAGCTCTCCTCTCTAACGGAGTGCATGAAGTTCGTGCTTATAACTTCAGTGTCCGGTTCCAGTTTCCAGCTCGTATGTTAGGCTGGGGAACATGAATAGTACTTAGTACATTTTACTAATTTGTCCAACTCAGTGTGCTCAAGTGTGTGATGGTGAGATGCTCGGTCTATTATCGTCTTTTATTTTAGGTATACGAAAAACAAATGACATACAAGTCCGTTCTTAATTTGCGCTTTCCGAGTATAATATACACTATACCTGTGACGCAGGAGGTTGCAGGTTCGATTCCCGCCTCGGGACAAATGTTTGTACGATATAAGAAAAGATTAAGTATATCAGTCATCTAGTATGTACCCATAACACAAGCTCTGCTTAGCTTGGGGTTGGGTGATGCTGTGTGGATTGTCCAGCATCATTTATCAATTTATGCATACAGTAGATACCTATTGGCCTCAGTAATAATTACTGAGTCCAATATGTACCTCCTCCTCTTATACAGAGGCCGTCAAATCAAACAAAACCGGCGTCATTTGCTCGCCCATTAAATGAAACTCGAAACATGTGTATATTTGGCGTAAATCTAAACATCGGTTGTTTTCTGATGATTTACTTACTAAAACGAATTGTATATTTACATTTACCTACTTACTAACTTCTCTTGCAAAATCACCGAGAACCTCGCCGACGCCACTCTCGCTTGGCTCATTCCGGGAAGCTGTTGACTCTCATGTAATTGGATATGTATGAACTCTCATAACGCGATTAGGGCTGTAACGCGCCCGATTTACTTATACATTCTCTATCGGTTCAAAGGGTTTCGTTGTGCTCGAATCCTGTATTGGTGGATTTTACAAAGCTTAGTGTTCTATAGGTTTTTACAATATAAAACTCTAAAAGTGAAAAAATTTGGTGTCTACATCACCGGTATGTGATGTAGACACCAAATGCTTCCGTCTCAACCGGTTCGCACTTGGCCGGCGACATGTTGGCAATGTACGTTGAATGTACGTTACCGGGACAGACCACAAGGAAGATAGGAGACGAGCTTGACTTGCTTGGCAAGTATGGCCACCCACGACAGTACTAGACATTTTAAATGTGTAGACATATCTTGAGAAAAGGAGGACTTTCACCGACCGTCCGAATCGGCCAAAATTACCGTTTTTGCCGTTTTAAGAGAGATATTAAATGGAAGGTTTGTTTCGCGCCATAGGCCTAAAGATTTCATAGCACAAATTTGACTTACCCCTTCATGTTTTGTTTCATCGTGTTTAATTATATTTTTTGTGAATACAAGTAAAGGTTAAATATTTTTCTGAACAGAATATTTGCAATTCACTCTGAAAGCCTTTCAATGCGAATTTTTATATGAAGTCAACTGAATCTGATTGGTCATCATTGAAGCTCTCGGAAATGATTCACTGAAATTAACACTTGATATTCCACGGGGAGAATATTACTCATTCGCAACCAAATGAGTCGTTGTCTTTTGAACTACATAATATCTACTACGACCATTATCTAGTCCGGCTATATCGCAATATGAATCACAACTACACTGAGTTGTAATACTAAGTAGGAATTACTCTCGTTAAGGACTACAAATTCGAAACGACTGAACATTTAATTACATGTCATTTGATATTGATTGGAACGAATTACGATTTGACCGCATCGCGAAAGCATAACAGCGAAACGAGGTACGAGGAGCGAGGCAGAGGCCGGCGCGGCGCGCCGCGGCGGCGCGGCGCGGTACCGACGGCGGCCGGGACTCCGCCACACGCCAGTTTTTGATTTTACATATTTTTTTTAATGAGTATAGGATTATTACTACTCTATGATTAAACATGTTGTTTTGTGTTGTATTCATGCCATTATCTAAATTCAATTCTTTTTTCTTTCATTGTTCCGGGCGTTCGCGTCTGTTCCTAAATCGCACAACATCGTACGGAGCCTTTGCCCAAAAGTGGAAAGGTAAAGTTTAAAAATTATTAAAAAAATATTTCTGAAGTTACATGTGTTAAAACAAAACCTAACGATCGATTCCAAGCTCCGATTAGCCGACCACTTCGCGGTTGACATCGCAACCCGTTCCAAAGCCGTTGTTCCGTAGTTTTGTAAATAGTTCGATTCGATCGGAAACCACGCCAGATCGAATACCACAGCTTTTTGCGTCGCATTCCGTACGGTCGCCTTTCGTTACACGACAATCAGTTTCGGTATTTTTGAAATGTTTTATTTTCGGAATCAATCCAAAGTCCTATAATATTGTTGATTTAATTGGATTATAAATTCGTTATAATTTGAGAGTAGGTAAATTTGTACAAATTGGTCATAAAAGTTCCAAGGACAAACACAAACAAATATAACTTTTTACGTATTTTTCTATAACAACATAAACTACTACAACATAAGCTAGCAAATGCAAACAGAAGCCAAGTAAGGTGTCCTGCTAAGAAAGCTAAGAAGATAATCTTTGAGCGTTTAATTTTATAAAAGGTGCCATCACTGTAATAAAACCGTGGTGTGCCACAACATAGTCGTCATGTAGTAGGGCAAAGCAAATTGTTCCTGCAAATTATTCGGTTGCTAAGCTAAAACAATTTCGCCTGTTAAAACAGACAAAACCAGTAGTCCGGTAAATATTCCATCATCTCTACTAAGCGATAACAAATTTGCATGCGTCGGTGGCCGACTGGGAGCGCAACGCGATTGGCTGGAAAACTTATTGTTGGTTTTCAATTTGCAAGCTCCATGTGCGTACTTACCGCGCCGCATTATCATGCTTCTTTGCAACCCATTTCAATTTGCCTAAATGATCCGGGACTCTGGCTTCGGCGCTGAATAGATACGTACGAGCTGTTCAGATAGATGACCATGACGTCAACTTTAAATGCAAGTGTCTTGATTCTGATTCGTTCGTCGATTCGAGTCATGACGTGTCGTCTCGGATGAATCATCAGAATCAAATCAGAATCAGAATGACGCGTCATGTGTCACACGATTCATTCAGCGCATTCCAAAACGATCCCTTCGGCTTCCACGACTTATCAAAAACATTTCCAAGACCCTTATAATTATTAATGGAAGTTAACACCAGCAGAGTTAATAGGTACTACAGAATGGGTTAGGATTCAAATTTTGAAGGTTTCTTAAATTATATTAATTTAATCCGAACGGATAAATCCTCAGAGCCCTTGCGACCGCTCTCGAAGCTTCGGAGGGAATTTGGATTTTGTAACAGAGAAAATAGAGGTGACAAAACAATGGCACTGTCAAACCGCAGGCTTTGAATTTTTAAGCTGTTCGATAAAACGTGATTATTAAACAAACAGGAAGTCTGAGTTATGGGCACAGCGCGCCGGGACAGATCCCTCAGCTGCCTTCTTTGCAGATCACTTACAGCCAACTTAGCACAGCTGGTCTTCTGGTCTCGTCCATAGATAGCTATCGTGCGCAATAAAGAATTTCCTATCTATTTATCGATTCACCGGGAGGGGGGGCTGACAGCAGAACCTCTTGTAAAACAAACCCGCCACCAAACTGGGATCGCCAACTCGCCTGCCTAGCGTGGATATTACGGTAAGCCCCTTAATTTAGGGGAGGCATGTGGACGTGTGAAAATATTTCGGCTAAGATGATAAGTTTAATTTTATCCAAAACCACATGAAAAAGCTGGACGCAGTTAGCTGTTCCACCGCTCCTGTACCCAGTCCCGCCAGAGTTTGAATCCGAATAAATTGTCGGCTGAAATGCATTTGGAATTTATGGAATTTTATAGCGGTTTGAATATTGGAGGAGTTCTGCAGTTCGACAGGCGCCATAGCTCACTGTGTGCTTTCATTCAATAGCGCGGCTCAGGCGCGGCGACTGGGTGTGCCACGTGCAGCGGGGAGTCGCGAACTCGACCTTGTTTTGAACAAACCCTGTAAACGCAACGTTTGTTTGATTTTGATAGCTTAGCAATAGCATTGTTTGAGTTTAACACTTACGTATGTATGATTTTTCTTACAAGTGCCAACACTGTTTTCAATAATATTACTTCTGTAATTTATTGTTACATAAGTAGACATAAAGTATAATTTTTAGGTAATATTTACATTTTCTTTCTCTTTCTCGTAAGTACCTACTCAATGAGTTCCTACCCACACAAGACAACAAGTCAACGTTAGCAGAAATAAAATAATGCTGTCTATTTGGAAAGTCCTAAATAAACACTGAACTCACGACAAAACATGTAAGTATAAATTACAAGTGATATGAAGATTGCTTATTTGGAACAAAGCCAAGACCTCCTCAACAACACTCAGTGGAAACTTGGGAAATTTCAGAAATTATTAGTTACTTAGTTACTTTACAAGAACAATCTCGCCTAATTTGGGGGCACGAGGGGGACCTGCCTTGAGGCACAACTTCTTATAAATACCTAATTAATATTTAACCTTAAGGCTGAGCTTTCTTGTACAGTGGTAGAGAGCGGTATCTACCGTTCATAACAGAGACACAGTGTGCGAAACTGACAGAATGTTTAACCTATTTGTCTTAAAAAATTAATGTCTGGTAAATAATGTTTAAATACTGATGACGTAACTGAAGACTTACGGGCCGCATTTACCCAAACTGCTGCCGGGTTTTAGGGTATTTCCTATTGCAAACTGGCTATTATCTACGGTACCTACATTATTTGAACGCATTAAAACGGGTAAATAATGCAAAACACAGCTTACAGCCACAGAACAGAATCGGTTTCGTGTCGAAGCACATTTGGTTAAGGCTTTTATAGACATGCTGCAACATTATCGCGAAGATAAACAGGGTTAATTTAATACAAAGGAAAGTGCCACATTATTTATATTTAGATATTACTGTCCCACCGCTCGCTGGAAAGTGTCCTCATTTTTCTCTTTCCTGATACTTACTCACAATGAACGTTGTGCTTCGAACTTGTTCTGCCATCACTCTCTGGGCCTGCTGCCTGGTATACAACAAATCACATAAGTCGTTATTCGTTTAATTGACTCGTTTCGGTCAATAATGAACGCAGTATGTTTATTTAAAAACTTTCTCATACTTAAATCGGTCTCAAGCCGGCAATCAACATAGTCGCAATGCGGTTAAGCTATATACTCGTGTAGGTATATGCAGATTTAATTATTTTTTTTATTAAGGTGTTTACTATAAGGGCTTTGCTTGATGCCATGCTGAAATATAGGTACCTACCTACCATCACATATTCAGGCCGTAAAGTTGTGCGTCCGAAAATCTCCTTCCAAAACAGGTTCCTAGGTACTCCAGGAAGTTTAATCTTAGCTTAGTTTGAATTTCAAATTCAGGTAATAGAAGGTTCGCCGGGAGCGTATTCATAGTGAGGAAATCTCTTTTTAAATATAAAGCGCCTGCTTTAAATTAGAATATTGAAAACAAAATGGAGTACAGGACCGAGGCTGCAAGGGTCGTTAGCTCACCAGCTTTGCTCAAAATGTTTCCATTTTTATAAACGGTATTTGATCGGTATTTCTGACATTTTTAGTTTATAATTGTATCTAGTCAAAACTCTGCAGTAAACTTACTGGTATCTCTTAATTTACTTATTAATAATAGAAAGCTATTTTAACTGATTTCCAAACTCAATCATAAGAATTCCAAACAAATTAACTTTATCGGAAAATTCCGATGAAACATTACAAATTCGAACTTAATGAAGCCGATAATTAAAGTAATAAGGGACGATAATTAAAATTAAAAATCAAGTATGTTCTGGAGGACATTAGACATCAGAACTCCTCTAAGAAATTAATTCAATCTGCTTGGAGTAGTCCGACTCCGGAATAGGTAAATATTGACCCGGTAGTTACGGTGAACAGGGGTCGGCGGCGCGCAGGTTAATGGAATTATTTTTGATCAGAGATAGTTATTGAAGCTTGTTGCTTCCTCGACACAGGCAACGTGGCCGATCGCTTTACTTATAAAGAGTCTTTACTGTCTCATTGCTGGTCGAATGCCACCCTTCCCTTTTCCACTTTTCTCGGATTCCCGCCACATGAGTAAGGTCCAATATTTCAAGAGCACATCATTGACCACAGAAGTCCGAAGAGTATAATCAGCCCCTGTGTCTGGCTTTTGTGGACTATGAGAAGGCCTTTGACTCCGTTGAAACCTGGGCTGTTCTACAATCCTTACAGCGATGCCAAGTAGACTATCGTTATATCGAGGTGCTGAGATGTCTCTACGAAGCCGCTACGATGAGTGTCCGAGTACAGGACCAGCAGACTAAACCGATCCAACTGCGCAGAGGAGTGAGGCAGGGGGATGTCATATCCCCGAAACTGTTCACGAGCGCGTTGGAAGATATGTTTAAGACGCTGGACTGGAAAGACAAGGGCATCAACATAAACGGCGACTACATCTCACACCTGCGATTCGCTGATGACATAGTCTTAATGGCGGAGTCGCTAGAGGAGCTGAACCGGATGCTGGACAGTCTAGCTTCAGCCTCCCGATGTATCGGTCTTGGCATGAATTTGGATAAAACCAAAGTCATGATCAATGCCCACATTGATCCAAGACCGGTGATCGTACATGGCCACCTTCTCGAAATTGTTTCTGAGTACACTTACCTCGGGCAGATTTTGCAGTTGGGTAAAAACAATTTCGAGAAGGAAGCCAAGAGGAGAATCCAGCTAGGCTGGGCAGTGTTCGGAAAACTACGTCGAGTCTTCTCGTCATCCATACCGCAATGTTTGAAAACGAAAGTTTTTAATCAGTGCGTCCTACCAGTTATGACCTACGGAGCTGAGACGTGGACACTCACGATAGGGTTGGTCCACCAGTTCAAAGTCGCTCAGCGCGCTATGGAAAGAGCTATGCTCGGAGTTTCTCTGAAGGATAGGATTCGTAACGAATTCATCCGACAGAGAACTAAAGTCATCGACATAGCTCAGAGAATTAGCCAGCTGAAGTGGCAGTGGGCCGGCCATATTTCGCGAAGAACCGATAACCGCTGGGGTAAACGTGTTCTTGAGTGGAGACCGCGACTCGGTAAACGTAGTGTAGGACGCCCTTCGGCCAGGTGGGATGACGATCTGCGAAAGACTGCTGGCAGATGCTGGATGCGTCAAGCCGAAGACAGGGCGCTATGGCGCTCATTAGGGGAGGCATGTCCAACAGTGGACTAACATAGGCTGATGATGATGATGATGATGATGATCATTGACCAATCTTGTTCTGCCGGTTTGTTGTGTTAGACTCCAACTTCTTGTTCCGTAGCTCAGCAACAACTGACTTGCCAAGCAGTCTGTACAACGTTCGTAAAATACTGAAGATCAACTGACTAATTTTGAACCGAATGTCCGTTGTCGTTTGAGCTACAAAACAATAAGGGTACTGTAATTAGATTGTACAATCACTTTAAAATATAAACTATAAATAATCCTTGTTTAACTAGTTGATTTCAAGAGTTAATGTTCTATTTCTTTTCAGAGTTTCCGCTCTGATTGACAATAAAAAGTAAAATTCAATAACTTATTTTTCGAAATAATGACAAATCAATTATAAAATTGTATAAATGGTATCTAAAATTGCAACTATAATTTATATAAGCTAACAGTTGTTTGTTCAATGACCTCGTTATGTACCTATATTCTGTTACGTCATTGGCCCTTTGATCATCATATAAAAGACTACCAGGTGTTATAGTAAAAAAATAAATTATATACAAAATTCCATTTTAAATAAAGACACAGCAATCTCGCTTCTACCTCATATCTTATCACGTCAGTAGGTAGTCATTTTGGCATGTTTTGTCAACCTTTAATGTTAAGAATGTTGGCAAATGGTCCCCCCATTTGCCAACTTTCATTTATGAGGCAAAGGAAAAGATGTAACAAACTTGGAATTTTCGGGGCATTTTTAAATTGACAAACGGAAACGCTTGTCAATTCCACCTGGAGCGTCGGGAATCTGAATATGGAACACATAAAATAATAATGCTATTTTATTAAATCATCATTTACATCAGAATATTAAAGGATACTTCAATCTACAATCTAATCTCTAGTTAGTTAGTGTAGTGAAATGTATGTTTAATTAGTTATTGCCATGGTTATAGACATGAGAAGGAATTAATGCAGGTGTTGCGTTGTGAAAGCGGCTCGGCCGGCGGTGGTGCAGCGCGCTGGCGGCGGCGGCGCGGCGGCGGCGGGGGCACGCGAGCTGACGGTGACCATCCTGCACTTACTATCAAATATCTATACAGGAAATATGATTATTTTTCCTGGATATATACAAAAGGCAAAAGATTCGTCCAGGATTTTAGGGAGTGGACGAAAGCTGGACTCGGTGTTCAGCCCCGTGTGGCTTGTGTGTTCACACATTTTAACAGTTTTTTTACTGATATGCCTAAGCTAGCTTCAAGGCTTTCCAGCAATCTGTCTATAGTCTTATTCAAATATTAAATGAACCTTGGAAGTTCGTTTACAAATATAAAATATCACTTAGCAACAATATTGTACAGCTTAAGTTAATGTAATAATAATTTATTGTCTTATCCTCCTTCCCTTACACCTCGTTGCTGCGATCGGTCACGGGGCAGTTGATTGTACTTTGATGAACCAGAATCGATGGTAATTTTTAACTAAAATTAGGACTTATTCTAGTTTATATCTAACCAGATACATGTATTTTGCGATCAAATTCCCGAGTTCACCCTTAGAGTTGCGCGGCTCCCCAGGTAGTTTTAAATTCATTACTGCCTCGTGGTCTTCCTAACAGTAATTTGATTCTATTAACACCAAGGCAGGTTGCAGCCGCCTAATGGGACGGCGCGGCGGGCGGCGCGGGGCGCGGGGGCGGGCGGTGGAAATTGGCCCTTTCCATCACTCCGACCACTAGCTTAAATATTTATTGCTGTTTAAACGAGATTCTAATTTACATTATTTTTTAAATAAGGTTCTTACGTCGACGTATTTGTGTACTTCCTTCCTGCTAGCGGACGGGTGGCCTGGCGAGGAGGAGAGTACCTTTGATAACGATCCTTGTGTCAGTCATTATCAAGGTTTAATTTTGCTTTTACCATCAAAGGCCATTTCAACGTAGGTGACATAATTATAACAAACAATTTAATAAATTTAGAGATATTTCTGTTTTCAATAAAGAAATGCAATTTGAAACAGTTTTATTTTATTAATCGTACGTATTTTATTGCCTCAGTAACCTTTGTACTCGTACCTATTGTTGGTACGTTACGTTGTTCTCTCGCATGGCATTAATTTCAAAAGCTGTATTGCCTTCGTTCTACAAACGATAGACCGTCGCACGACCCGATCTCACCTGATGGAAAGTGATGTATATCAGATCATATCCACTGCAGTTGTACCCTGCAGAATAACTATTTAAATTGTTTTAATTTATATATATATATATAATATAATTAATATCGTAATAATATTGTATCACCTATCCAGTGCTTAGAACTTTATTATTTTCAGCACTTTTAATTTAACAAACCTCATCTGTCAGCTTTTATTCGTCAGTTTTTTGTTTGATTGCATCATGCCTTTCACTTTATCTATACTAATATTATAAAGAGGAAAGATTTGATTGTTTGTTTGTTTGTATGTTTGTTTGTTTGTTTGTTTGTTTGTTTGTTTGAATTGAATAGGCTCCAAAACTACTGGACCGAGTTGAAAAATTCTTTCACCATTAGAATCCTTAATTTTCCGTGATGAACTAGGCTATATAATATTTTCAAAAAAGTTAGGGATCCGCATGAAAAATTCAATAATTGAACCGTGGGCTGTATATTCAACCTCTTTTTCTATTATGGCGCGTCAGAATAGAAAAAGAGGTTGTATAGCGCACGGTGCCTGCTTTTTCTCTACGGCCAGTTTTGGGAATGTTGAGTCAATGTCAAAAACCCCAATGCTGTTAAAAAAAGTAAAGATCCGTATGAAAACTGTGAAACCCATCGTTTTAGTGTGTATAATTTCTGAAATTTTTGTTTAATACCCGTGCGAAGCCGGGGCGGGCCGCTAGTATTTTACATACCTATATTTTATTTTATTTTTATCTTATTATATACTAGCAGCCGGCCGCCCCGGCTTCGCACGGGTATTTTAAAGAATTTTAAGTTCTTACACACACACACACGTTAGATAAGGTACTTTATTATTGAAGTTTTCATAAGGATCACTAACGTTAAAAATATTTTATAGCCTATGATTATCATTCTAATGATGAATTTCTTTCCAAAAAGGTCTAGTAGTTTCAGAACTTATTCAATTCAAACCACAACAATCAATAAAATCTTTGCTTTTTAAAATTGTACCTTTACCTCCTTTACTTATATAAAGACTTTTCCTCTCGCACCGCTATATCGCCTACATCGCATTTCCAATCTTGAAGTTTTTATATTTTTTGACATTGAGTTCCTCTCGCACCCCAGTAACGAATTGTGATGTCTATGACAATCCATAACTGACACTGGCGGAGTCGTCGTAGCAAAAGCGGTGCCATAAAAAAAGAAGTTGAAGTTGAGTCACAGCAAAAGCGAGCAGCGCAAAAAAAGAAAAAAAAAAAAGAAGTTGATGTATAGCGCTATGGTTTTATTATTGAAGTTTTTATACGGATCTCAAACTTTTTTGAAAATATTTTATAGCCTATGTTCATCACGGAAATTTTAGGATTCTTAGGTGGAAGAATTTTTC
>OZ007536.1:12776978-12816983 GCA_963931895.1 Eupithecia pulchellata
CAAGCGGAGAATGTTAATTACACAAAAATGTTATATAAAGACGTTTTAAAAAAAACTTCATAATGGAAGGATATTGCCAAAGGCGAGGATTCTAATTTGTTTGTCTATTGGAAATATTTTTTCTTTTTATATTTTTATTATCAACGATAACAACGCTGACTAGAAACTGAAAACGTTATGTCATTCATAATACTCGTACATCCGGCGATGGGGATTGAATAGTATTGAACATGCCTTGTACCAAAACACATGACTTTAAAGTTTATTAGTTAAGTAAATCACGGGTTAATAATAATAATATAAGCCTTTATTGCTGTCTTTACAAGGTATTTTAAACTATGCCATATTACTAACTTATGATTTTTTATGTTTGTTATTATTCTAAATTGGCAAACGTTGATTTATCTGTGTCAGCTTGTCCTCCGACATAGGTCTCCTCTAGAGATTTCCATACAGTCTTGTCCTTTGCTGCACGAATCCATAGTGGGGATAGACAGATAGACAGACAAAGCGCAGGTAATCACTCGAGGTGTTTACCTGCACTGTCTTGACGTTGTTATGATTTCAAAGCACATTCAAACGAACTCATGTTCTCGGTAAACACTGGAAAAACCTCTAATCAAGCAGCGGCCAAGCCCGTGTCTCGCTCTGCGTACGACGAAGGGTTCCGCTGAGTTGAGTTGTGGCTCCAATGGGGAACCTTATTCTTTTCGTTTACATATTAAAATTAAAATAAAATAAATAAAACCCACATACCATTTTCTTCTAAACAATTCCATCATCAATCACCCTATACCAGACACGAGATACATCGTAACAAATATTCATACAAACTTTCGCATTTTTTATATTGTTAAAATTGTTTACAAATATTGTTTTTAGAGTCGTAAAAATAAAGTATTTAGTGAGGACTCCTGTGGCGCGTTGCCGTGCGAAGGTTTGCCTGCGACTCGCGAGGTCGGGATTCGATTCTCGCCTTGGCACAAATGCTATTTTTTTTACATAAATATCAATTTAATGACAAAACAATGCTTTTTATTTTCAGACTTCGGAAGCGTCAGTATAAGATATGTCACTAGGTACTATTTGTTTTATTACAGATTTTTACAAATACTTGTGTGTGTAATAAAGAATTTCCTTTATCTCAAATGTTTTTGCCTAAACGAGTTCCGCAAGGTCCGAGTACACATTCGACGACGGAATTCCAAAACCCGGCAAAATTTGAAGCCCTTCAAATCCTGAGAGTAGCGGAGCATCGCGCGACCTCTCGCCACCATCCGGGTTATTCTCAAATCATCTTTGTCCCTTTGCTCGTGAATTGTCGCTCTTCATTACATAAATTATGTGCCCTCCCGTGCCCTCCCGTGCCCTGCCGTGCCCTGCCGTGCCCTATTGTGTGCGTGTCAGCTTTGACATACAAATTGGGTTCTGTTAATTTGGTTTCCGAAACATGTGGTATTTTTGTGAAAACGTACGTTTGGGATTGACAAAACTCGAGAAAAAACTTGACGAGCTCTAATCCCCGCCCGTCGTCGGTCGGCAATCAACTGGAATTAGGTCAACTCGCTCTTTTATTAAGTTTTTATAAAAGTAAAGTGAATGAAACAAGACACCATTCGATCAGTTCGGGCGTGCGTCACACGAGCTACTTGAGAGATATTTGTGGTTTTATTGTGTTTTCCTTTCTTGAGGACAAAACTTTACTGAGTAAGTATATACCTAGTTGCTTACTTCATCATCATCATCATCACCAGCCTACTGCTGAACATGTAGTTGCTTACATAGCAAGTTTGAAAAAAAATAAATTAACGGATACCTATTGATCAATAATATTGCATTTAAATTATCTCACAAAAAGCTTTGGTACATGCATAGGTGACAATTTATAAAATATTTCGCTGTAAGTAAAGATAACAATTCACACTGAACTAAACTAATTTTACAGCTGTAAAATTATGCTATCCTTTGAAATCTGATTTTGTATTTATTTATTTAGTAACTAACACGTTTATGTTCAACCAATTACATTAGTTACTCATAAATAATACCAAATTATGATTTCAAATGGGCGACAACTCTTTAGTTAACATCAGAATCAGCATGTTGAGATGTAGTATTCTGGTATTAAGAAGGTAGGTACTAATCTGTCGCATAAGTGTAATCCTAATAAACGATAGTCATCATCCATTCATATCTCCTGGTGTGAAGAATTCGTTATGATTTTAATTCAGTTCTAATCCGACAGCTAGAATCACAATAATGTAAATGAACTAGCTGAGCAATAATCTTCCTCTGAGATAACATTTCGGGAAGTAGCTGAACAGACGCCGCGGAATCAGCTACACAAACAGTCAGCCGGCTGTTCTCGACCGCAGACCACGGCTGCGGAGGATCCTGAGGACTTGGGGCAGAGCGAGGAACATCCCGACCCATCATAGAGATCTCTTCTTTTGTTTCTTATCCCGCGATAAATGGGTCGTCATGTATTTTAAAACGACAGAGAAAAAAATAAAAAAGTGCTGGTCAGTTCACCCAGCATTATGTAGGTACCAATAAATGCAAATAAAAAAGGTATTATTTTTTGTCATAATGTATGATAACACCAGTGGATGGTTAAAAAATTAGGTAGTCACCTGTGCCGAGCGAGACTCTCTAGCTTCACCGGTCATTAAGTTTAGTTAAATTATTTAGTTTTAGGCTAGTGTTATTGAAGGCTAAGCGTAGAGTTTTTATTTACAACAAATTTTATATTTTATGTGCCCAAACGATTCAGAAGAGAACCTTACTTGTTTGTGAATGTGTCAGTGTGTTTGTAAGTGCAGTGTTGCGAGTGTGCTCTGGTCTCCCGAGGCTGCAGTCTCGTATGACGCGCAGCAGGAGACTTTAATGTGTAAAGAGTAATTAGGGAGCGCTGGTTTTTTTATATTTAAGCAAATGTTGAATGGAACGTTTGTCCGCCGGTTATCATATTATTATTTCAATAGTAAGTTGCCTACAAATATGTGTCACGGCATTCTATCCTGCTATCTCAAAATGCATCCTTAGATTTTTCTCTATAATTGGAAACTGTGTATGCAGTGGATCCCGGTGTCCATTCGGAACTTGACCAGCTGAACTTGATAATGGCAGCTCTAGTGCAGGTCGTTAATGGGTGCTCGGTGTCACGGCCGCCGTCGGAGCCACTGTTTGGAGTTCCAGTGTTTCCAGCAAATCCAGAGTTTCGTCATAACTAGCGCGAATTATTGTTCTTCCTTTGAACATACTTTAGATTGTTTAGAAGGTGCGAATACTTGCACAAGTTATCTAGAGCTTATAGGTCAACTTGAGCACCACAAAAGGCACCCTTCAGATGTTGAAGCTATAAATTAAACTTTAATTATTCTAATATTGACTGTAGCGCTGTGGTTTACCTCAATAAATTAATAAATAAAGTATAATTTTATTCAGATATACATTATGGACAGATTAAACAGGAAGCGTAACTATTGACCTCAAGTAATGTATTAGTTTTAGCTTCATCGACCACCATGACACACAGCATTCGGTTCTGATAACAAAATCCGCCGAGGGTTTCGAACTTTTTTCAATTATTTATAAAAATACCATAGCTTTACCAGTTACTTTCGAGATAATGGAGTAGGCAGGTTCAAGTAAAATTATTCAACTTTTTTCTATCGACAAGAGCTTAAAAAATATGAATAAATAAATAATGTTTGACAACTCACACAGCATTACCTAGCCCCAAGCTAAGCAGAGTTTGAAGGACTACACCAGCTTACTAGTCGACTTATCCACTTGGTCTTTTAGGTCTCATAAAGAGCTCTCTCCCTCGACACCACAATTACAGAAAACTTTCAATTTCATTTTTATTTATTTTTTAACTCCGCATGTACTGTAATATCTACTTAGGTGCGGTGATTGCTGAAATATTAAAGATTAGAAAAAAAGGCAGAAAAACCGAGATCATATAAATAAAATGGACGGAATAAGTCCCTTCAGCCGCAGTGACAGCTCAGCCCGCAGCCCGCCTCCGTCACGCCCTGGCCTACCCCGGAGGCCCAGGCTCGCCCAGCACTGCTGGGTGCTTGTTATTATTCTTGCTTGATATTATTCTTATGTCAAATATTGTCTTAAGTAGTTTTTTAATATGTATATTTTTTTTAATAATGGTAACGAAACCATCACCAAAGAAGGTGGTTTAAGGGACTTCTCACGTGGTGTTACAGATAAAAAACTATAAAAGGGAACAGATGGCGCCCAGGCACCCTCCTCTCCGCTGCCACAAAGCTGGCTCCTCCTGCACAATCAAAGTTATTATTAAATTTAATTAAAACCCGACACGAAGGGCTTAGCGACACGTCCATTCAAATGAGCGGAACTGCCTCAAACCGAGGCGGGCTTGTAAAAATACGCCAGAATTGAGGCACGTTGTAAATTCGCCACTTGTTTATGGCACAGATTGTTCGGATGTCCCATTTTTATTTAATTTATCGACTCCCCCCTCCCCCACCCTTGTATTGGAGGTACTAATTTCCGGACGGAGGAAATATCTTGGTTCGTCGTCGTATGTATCGGCAACAACAATTTTTATCTTCTCTTTATAGGCCATAGATTAAGCAAGAGACGCAATATTGTGGCCTATGTACGTGGTAGGTTCAATGTTTACAACAATAAACGAGTAAATGTTTATTTATGATGAATCAACTCATGGATTAGATCTTCTAAAGCATTGTTGGCGCGCTTTGTCTCTCTCCAGGATTCGTTATATCTCCTTCGCGGACATCTAACTAGATATTGTGAAAAAAGACAAACAAAAACAGACAAAATAACTCTGACATAACACCTAATATGCTGATATTATAAATCTGGAAATAAAGATTATATTTTACGTAATGTTAATTCTTCACTTCAAATTACATAAGTACGTTGAATATCACAAATCCCTCCTTTTTATCAGATTTATCATTTCACTTCTTTAGGCTTACAAAATGAGCACTTATACAAGTCAAATTTTATACACTTACAATTAACTAGTTACAATTAACAACTTATAAAATAAGAAATTTATTTTATTTTCATTTCCTAGTGGATAGAAATGAAAAACAAACTGTAAACTCAGTGGAAGATAATCTAATAACATAAAAGAGAGGAAGGGAATACCATGGGAATACCATAAGTTTCCATTCTACTCTTTTATAACTAGCGGATGTGTTAACCAAACACTTTAGTGGGATGGCTGCCACTCACTTTTAGCAATCACCACATATTTACATATGTACCTCAATGATTGTGAGTTTGTACTAATTTTGTTAGCTGTTAGTTAACTTCAATTTTTAAGCTTGAAAAAATGCATGGTATTTATGCAGAAACTCCGTTAATTACATACCTATCTAAATACCAAAGTCTATGCAATACGAGTATTTTATAATAAATTTAGTTCCCTTTATTTTCTGTATGCTGCTGATTATTATTAAATTCATGTTAAGATCAAAAGTTAAGCTGCAACAATACAGCTGAAGGGTTCTTGCACAAAAGGCTACATTTCAGTTCTCGTTGCACTGAATGTTTTATTGAGCCTTCTATTGTAATTCTGTAACAGCTCGCTCGGTGCCTTCCGAGAAACGACCAAAGACGGGTGACGACGTTTTATAAATAGTTCAGGGATTCCTCTGGCGTCTAATATAATCGTTATATTGAAGAGAGCGACATGTAAGTTTCATAGATATTGAACACTCAATACATGTTTCTTTAAATGATTTTTCTATTATCAGTTGTTATCATACTTGCTAGTCCAAAAAATCATGTTCAGTGCTTAATCATAAAATATAAGACTAGATTATATCAACAGTAAGGAACATTTTATGATGTTATAAAACAATACACAGTCAGCATGAAGTCTAGATTCATGCTGGATAATTATAGGCTTATACATAGGTACGGCCATGGCCACCTGTGTGGCCACCGTCCCAGATCCGCCCGTAGTCCGCCGTTATTGTAGGAGGCCAAGGAATTATCGTGAATTTTTTTTTCGTTTGTTCCTAGTAGGAACATTTAGGGTAGGAACAATCGGGAATTTAGTAGCACCTTCTTTCTGTGTACTACTTGCTATTCATTATATCTTCAATCCACTTGTCACGCTCCAAACAACGGGATCTCCCCACTTCTTTGAAGGGGTGTCTGCAAAGAAGACGCTGCACCTTCTGCCTAACTAGGTCCAGCCATACCACTATTAGCCAGATCCTTGGCAGCAGCGGGTACAATAAAAATACAACTACCCGTAGACGTATACGAATAGTCTAATAGCTAAAATAATATAAAAATATAAATAAACCTATGGATTCCTACGAGATAAATATTGAACTTCGTTATTATTGTTGGTTTTAGTAGGTACAGAATGCTATCCACTTACACTAGCCTAATGAACCTCCTACCTACTACGAACGTGCTAAGGTACCTTAATAAATAATGATACAAAATAGTAAGGTTTATTTCGCTCGGCTTTGTAGCACATTCGCGGTCAGGGTTCAGCTGTTGATTACTCCTGAAGAAACCCAGAAGGAAAGGTTCCCAAGAAAAGTAAAGAACTTTAAATTCTTATTTTATAAGCCTTGAAAATTATAATAAGTAAGCTCGAGTCCCAAATCTGCACCGCTCCCCTCTCATTACAGGCAAATGTTTTAATTCCCCGATCTCCTCCGGCAGATTGCCGGCTAGGCCCCTGAGTCTCTAAGGTAGCGGCCTGAACTTGTACCGACCGCCATGCGCCACCCGAAGATACATTATTCCGTCTGTATCAAATTCGAGTGACAGCACGTGTTTTGTGTTTTTGAACTTCACATAAAGGGGTAATACAGTTAAGAGGATTTATTTGCACATTCTCTGTGTAAGAGATTCAACTGATCCTATCCACCAACAATGCATTTCTTTGATCTCTCACCCTCTTACACCCACACTACATACACCTTCTTCGTTTCGTCGTGGGTACAATCCCGTCCATTATTTGTTCATCTCATAATGTGTAGAACAACCCCTTTACTCTCCGAAAGGTGCAAGTTTTACAGCTGTCCTTCGAGTTTAATTAAACTCCAGGCTTGGCTCGCAATTATACCGCTACAATATTGAATCTTGACGCGAACTATCTTGAGATGTTCTTTAGTGCTCGAGATTAAAGCTACAGCTTATTGGACGAGTTTGTCTGTGTCTGCTGATCTGTGATTGACCTTACTGAGATCCGTAGAAACAAAGTCTTTCGTTAATTGTCTAGTCTCTAAGAAGGCTATCGACGGAGTTGTATAACTTGTTACTACGTAGCTTTCTCAGGGTAGCATCTAGTCTGGTTGAATGTACATAGTTGTAAGACGTCATTGTACGGCAGGTATGCATCGACCATGCATCGACTGATAAAACCGTCTTTTGTTTGTTCATAGCTAAGGTAATTTAGCGTACTCTGTTCATAGCTGCAGTACATTATGTTCAATATGTTCACATTATGCAACAATCCGATGCGATGTTTTACTGATTGTGAAGTTTTCAGGACTTATCGTCGATTCGGTACCTTTTATAACAAAAAATGTGTATGACAATAAAATAAAATAAAAATACAAATGAAAAGAAATGAGACATTAAATGACCCGCAGGTACAATGGCCTGCTTTACAGCTAAGAAAAGTTTTTTTTCCTAGACAACCCTCGGGTGGAAAGTATTTTATGACAATGTATGAAAAGAATAGTCTCTATCTGATACTCATGGCTACCACCTATAAATGTTACAACAAAATGCTCTGCTCACATTGTTTATGGGTTCTTAAAGGTTCTGTGTTTATGACAATTACAAAATTCTAAACACTTTCACTTTTATTAATTTTATTATGAATTTTTAAAAGCGCTAAGCACATCAGCTCCACTTAACAATTTTAAATTAAACATCCAGTGACATTAAACTCATTTAAGGCAGCTCATATTCAAAACCTTCTCAGTATCAGGAAAATAATGACCGCGCAATAATAATCGTCATGACGTCTCAGGGAGTCGAGGCGAGGCGCGGGACATACTCCGCAAATTATATTCTAAAGAGATCCAACTCGAGTAAACTTACACGACTTACAGCCGATTACGAGTCGAGCGCGCGACAACTAGAGTCGGGGCGAGCCGGTTACTCGAGACTCGGAGCTAAATACACACAAGATACCCAGGTACCCGTATACCCGAGAGTATAACCAGGTAGTTTAATATGCTGCTAATGGTGATGTAATCAAAAGCTTTTTCGAAGCTCCGTTTCGTTGTATAATTTAGATGATCACCTCAGGCCTAATTTAAATGAAAAGTGGATAATGTTGGCACAGGACCGATCAGAATGGCGTAGAGAAAGAGAAAGAGAATCTACATCGAGCGGCGGGTCCTCTGGTGAGTAGTTAGGTGAGCTATAACAGAAGCCTGTGACAGGCTAGCTCTGCATGAAAATCAACGTTCTAAAATTTCGGATCCTTTAACGCAACCCACGGTCATTCGTAGCAGTTTGTAAAAATAATCTACTTTGCTTTCTTAGAACACTATCTAGGCCCAAAGTAAATAGGAACAGCTTATACTATGGGAATCAGTTAATGTTGAATTTCTTACCACGGCGGAATCGAACCTGTACTCATAACCCTCCTCGACAGACCTCTGCCCACCATGCAACATAAAGTTGCATTATAATTTCATAGCGAACTTATTCTGATATTTCCGACTACTGTAAGAACGTACGCCACCGCATTCACACATCTAGTGCTGCATTATTCATGTTCAGTGTAATTGAAGTCTTTGCGTGGTGCTCCGCCGATTAATATTCTGATTAGTTTGGATCTCGGCACTCCGACATTTATACACGGGCCCGGAAACTTCCCGAGTACCCACAGACAGATCTATGATTTATAAAGTGGGTATTACGGTGGGTATCAGATGATTTGGATGCGAATAAATTCACTTAAGGAAGTATGTATATAATGTTTTTCCAAAGGACAAGGTTTCTTGATTGCCAAGACTTTTTTCGAGTGGACTATAATACTGTTGACAGTTACGTAGATGGCCATGTCAGCGTTACCGGACTTCGTCCTAGACTTTGATGATTGGCAAGCCTTTGACGACGCGTTATTAAGTAGGTCCCTAGTTCACGTGAGATCAGAATGATATGGAAGCTGTTCAAACTAAATCTGTCTTCTGCTCACATGCATACAGTTTTCATCATTTGAAGAGACCATTTATTATTGGCTTTGAGAAACTGATATTAAATAATCCCTGCGATAAGAAGTTTTCTTAAATCTTTCTTATAAACGGTATCTCGTATTTGTATTTTGTTTATGAAAGTACATCATTAAGATGAAATCATTCGGTAAGTTCTGTTTCCCTTATAGAGATTTAAATGAGGTATTAGCATTATTTTGATTACACTTCTTATGTACTATTTATAAGTGAATCAAGTTTATCAAAGACCTTTAGACTGTTTTCTCATTTCATTTCTTTTACGAAAGAGCTAGGTAATGTGTTTTATAACTGAGTTTCCAGAACTTGAGGAACCAATTACAAGAACCATAACTCATAATGAGATTTAGACCCTAAAACCATTAATACTAACCAACAAACAACATGATAATTTTAAGGATCATTTCACCTACAAGAAATATTTATTCCATTGTTCAAAACAACCAAAAAAGAAAACTTGATGCATGGCTTGTAAGTAATAAACACTACAGAAATAATTTAATACAGCCCACCATAGTAAAATGTTTCATGCGTAGGTACTACCTTTATTTTAAAATTTCAAAATAAAGTAGATTCTATAAAATTTAATGGTTAACTAAAAGCTTCCACGCCGACACCGAACAGCAAAAATGCTTTAACTATAACCAATAATAACTCTAACGTATGTACCCAAATCCAATATCAGGCAAAACGCGAACGAGAATATACTGAGCGGAGTGGACACGAGAAAGTTCTGCGATCGACCGAACATTTCGGTTATGTAAATACAAATCCGACTTTTCATATTATCTTCTGCCTGTTATTTTAGTTTCGTTGTTTCTGGGAATAGGCAGTTTTGCTTTAGGCGCGTATTTTGATTACAGTTTTAGCATCCTTTTGTGGCTTCGTGGGCTGTGTACACATAGATACTGGAAGTATTCCTTGTGGAAATACGGACAGACAGCAGCAGCAGACTACACATATTTGACATATTTGATCCGCTCATCTTCCTTATTTCATACTAGCTTGCCGCGGTTTGCGTGCTTTTTCCATGGTAAAAAGAATGTGCATATGTGTTATTCCAAGTGAAGAACTACAAATTCGCAACATTATAGCCTTATCTGTTCAGTGGTTAGGCGTAAACCAACAAGAAACAAGTACGACAAGTGCGAGTGTAACTCGCGCGCCGAGGGTATTGAACTTTTGT
Source organism: Eupithecia pulchellata (assembly GCA_963931895.1). Lineage (NCBI taxonomy): Eukaryota > Metazoa > Arthropoda > Insecta > Lepidoptera > Geometridae > Eupithecia > Eupithecia pulchellata. The sequence goes on from OZ007536.1 coordinate 12,787,401, forward strand.
CGTTCTTTCTATATATAGGTATATTGACAACCTCTGTGGTACGGTGGATCAAGATCCGCCTGCGATGCAGGAGGTTGCGGTTTGATTCCCGTCTCGGGACAAATATTTGTACGATCTGCAATTATTTGTTCGGGAGATCTGGTCAAAATATCTATGTAATATTATTGTATTAAATAATTCAGTTATCTATTCCCGACAACACAAGGTCTTCCCTAGGTAGCTTGGGGCTAAATGATGCTGCGTGGATCCTCGAGAGTTATACATAAATGTATATTACAGGCACCAGCTAAGACAGAGAATAGTGAGTAGCTAAGTTGGTACCTACTGATGTTTTTTTTTCGATTCTTTTTTAAACCGTTTTTGAAACTTAGAGGATTTTCAAAAACTATTTTGAAATGTCCAAATCTATGACTTTGATTTGATATTTCAGTCAATGAAATAGCTTCCCCTCGTTTGATAATAATTAGTCTTTGATCATATTTAAAAATTAATGTTAATACAGAATTCTCTTTATGTTTCTTGTAAAATAGATGCATATCTATTAACGCCTAGTACATTTCAGAAGGATCGCACTGCAATCTTCGGAGATAAAGGGGGGATTGTACATTTTTAGACCCTTTTCTAAATATTTCGAAAAGTATAAAACCTATCAATATACATATTCAAAACTGTTTTGAAATCTACGAACCTATACCTTTCATTTCAATACTTTTGACTTTAAAATTTTAAAGTAAAAATGTATTATTATTTAAATTTCAAAGCTGCAGTGGTTTCTAAGATATTAAAAATTCAAAACACAACTCAAAAAAGCGATGCCATAAGGGTTTTGAAACCGATGTCAAGACCCTAACATGGTTCAAATATTGGTGTCTGTTAACGAGTTGAAAAAAAGCCCTATAAAATACACTAAATTGAGAAAAAAATATCATTAAATCACTGAAATTACAGCAAAGGCTCATCAATCAACTTCCACCACTTAGCTACGTCTTTGTACTCGGCTGCTGAACGGAAACTTAACCAAGACGCGACTGGTTAAGAATCCGTTCAGCATTAGCAAAACCGAGAAATAAACCGCTGTAACCGCTCCAGCATTACATGTAAACTATTACATAAAAGTCAATAAATGATGCGATGGACGGCAGCTAACTAGACACTATATCGGCGGCGGCGGCGGGGCGGGGACACAAATATTGGATTTGCTAAGGCAAGCCGAACAAGTAAATCCGACTCGGTTTGTGCTCGGGTTCTGGATAGGATTAGCTTTTAATTTGGGAGTAAATTTATTGGGATTTATTTCAAACTTGCTGCGCCCCGCGGCGTTACCGAAAAAATAACTGAAACCGCCTTCGTGTTGACCGCTCTTCACAAGAAGGGCGATTCTAGTCCATAGTAGAATGAAATACACTCGAGAGCAATGAATCCGGGTCACTCAAAGAATCCAAAAAATCTCGGAAAGTAAGAATGCTAGGTTAATGCAATAAATTGTATTTAATAGACAATTTAATACTCCTTAAATGAAAGTTAAAAAAATATGAGTCACCATACATTTTATTTACACAAAATTACATAAAGAAAAAAAACTGCTGATCTCTCCTTAAAACAAAAATAGGAAACATGAAATTTTTGAACTTTATGACGATTTTCTTGAATTTCAATACTTCGTATTACCTCCTCGTGCTTCCATTACTGCGTTTACGCGGTTTGGCATGCTGTACACCAAGTTCCTTATACGATTTTGGGGAATATTCTCCCATTCCTCTGTGAGAGCAATTTTGAGCTCAGGAAGCGTGATTGGGGGAGGGTTTCGTTGTTTTACGCATCTCCCTAGCTCGTCCCAAGCATGCTCGATCGGGTTGATATCCGGGCTGCGCGCTGGCCACTCCATACAAGTAATGTTCATCTCTTGAAGGTAGTCATTCACAATCCTACCTGTATGAGGTCGGGCATTGTCATGCATAAATATAGCATCCTCACCCAAATTGACCATAAATGGACCAACGTGTTCGTTGAGGATTTCTTCCACATATCTTACGCTAGTTAAAGAGCCGTTTTCTATGATCACCAGCTCTGTGCGACTTTCAGAGGAAATTCCGGCCCACACAAGTACAGACCCACCACCGTAGGCTACTTTTTCTTCGATGCATGCTTGCTTGAATCTTTCCCCTGGTCTTCTATACACTCTGTGTCTTCCATCGTGCTTGTAGAGCATAAATTTTGATTCGTCGGAGAACAATTTATTGCATTAACCTAGCATTCTTACTTTCCGAGATTTTTTGGATTCTTTGAGTGACCCGGATTCATTGCTCTCGAGTGTACTTTGCGTTGGCACAACAAAACCATTACGAACGTTGGTATTGGCGTGGAATCTCATTTTGTTTTCTACTTATTACCTACTAATTTATTAAATTGAAGATGAACAAGGCTTATCTAAAATAACCCAGAAACAGAACAGAAAGGGAAATAATGATTATGAATTTACGTGAAATTTAATTGAAAGACTGACAAGCAAATTCGACGTTGCAATCCTCCTTATAATTATAGTGCGTAGGCGTAGGTTGATTTAGTCTAAACAATCTACTATTGCGTTTGACATTTTACATCAAAGCATAGCAGCTCGTGTTTTTCTAATGAATGACGTAATTTGCTGATAATTCTCTCTAAGAGAGAGATTACATATGGAGAAAGTCGCTGTCATGTCGTTTATAGAAGTAAAATAAATGTGCAGTGGAGAGAGAGAGAGAAGTGGGAAAATTCCATCTGTACCTATATGAGCCATTTTCAAAACATATGTACATTTCGTGAAAATTCTTGTCCGGCATATTAAATAATAAATAAAAAAAGTAATGTTGCTTTTTTAATTTTATTAAGTTTTTTTACAAGTTTGAACTTTTCTCTTATGTTCCAACTAAAAATATATGGATCTATTAAATCGATTTTATATTAAAAACTCTGTCTAATTATTTCCACCCTCAATGACCCATACAAAAATAAATGTCCTTTTTGCACCTTAGAAGCTTCAAATCATATTATTGGCTCCAACATGTTTTCTTCCAAACCTAATCTATTTATATAATGATAATAAATATATTTCCTGTTGTTTATTGAGAACCACTTATAATTTAGACAATATTTCTAAGATAAAAAAAATACTTTAATGTTTGTCCCAGGTTTTAAACATGTGAGTCACTCAGAGGATGTCACGGAGGATTTCCATAGTTTTTCTTGTAATTCTACCACTTAAAGTTATTTTTTCATTACTGGCAACACCATGCGGCCTAATTGTTCTCAACAATAACTCGGCCATTTTGTTTTAGTTCCATTTTTTGTATTGTCAAAAAAGACCGGCCAAAATTCCCAAAAAAAATCATGTGAATCACGGTGGATTTACAAACGAAGTAGGTGTTTATTATTTTCAATTATTTATAAAGCATAGACCTAACAAATGCTAGTTAAATTGTGTGTTCCATTCATCTGTATTGCTAATTATTTTTACAGAATATTTTTGGAAGTTAGGTTTTGCACAGAATGTTTACCAACATTTTAGTCACATTTCGTGAATATTCGTGACTCGTATGACGTGACTCACATAAACTTGCAAAGTAAAGGTTTGCTTACACTAGCAAAAAAATTACACAAAATTTAATATAAAACTTTTCTGAACGGATTTAACTAAAAATTTGATTAATTGCTTAAAATGAAATCTAGTAGAGATCGCTTTTAGCGATAACACCGCTCATTGTTATTGATACATAAGTAGGTAATTAAGTACTCGTACGTGAATTGCGTTATAATTCAAAAATAACAGAGAATATGTTAGCTAATAGATAACACAAATGTCGTGATTTCATTGTTAATTAAGTTTTATGTATTAGCTGTAAAAACTTTTGAACAATAAACGTTTTATTATTATTATTATTATTATTATTGTCATTGTCATTTTATTTTAACCCCAACCTAATTTGTAGTTTTGTTTAAAAAACTTTATGTGCACACTCCCTTACAAAAAATGTGACTCACATTTACTATAAAAGTACAGGTATATCACGAAACAGTTTAGGCACAATGTACATGTTTTTTGATAATGACCCATATACCATACAAGCAAGTAAATGTTGTACCATAAGTTAGCGCACGTACAAAGTCACATGTAGTCATTATAGTAGGTACCTACCTAAATGCCAGCGAAACTCTAAACTATTTACCTTTATGAAATACCTACTTCAAGTTGATGAATTCTATAACTTGGCATAGGCATGTACCAGCAGGCTCGTACTCAGGAATTACTTACATTGTGCTGACATTGTGATGAAAAGCCTATGGTGTATTTATTGCATGCATTACATAAATTATTTACCTAATAAAATATTAATTTCATTCTGGGTTGTCCGTTTATGAACATAATATATTAGTAACAAACTTTTCATCATGGAGTTAATATATTAGGTCCTTACATATGAAATTGGCGTTTTGTATGGGAGGAACAAAAAGTCGAATATTTTTTAATATAATATATTTAATTAATCAAAGTATGAACCATTATTTTCTATGCACTTTTGCCATCTTATAGGTAGTTTATTGATCCCTTTACTAAAAAAACCAGTCGGACGGGAATCAATAAAATCTTTGAAGGCGATTTGGACTGCCCCATCGGAGTTGAATTTTTTCCCTTGCAAGAAGTTATCCAAATTTCGAAAAAAATGGTAATCTGTTGGAGCAAGGTCCGGGGAGTACGGAGGATGTCTTAGACTTTCCAATTGAAGCTCTTCTAATTTAGTAGCCGTCTGTTGCGCAGTGTGTGGTCTAGCGTTGTCGTGAAGCAGCAGTGGCGTGGAGCGATTGACCAGCCTAGGTTGTTTAGCCGCTAGCTTTTCCATCATGGTTTGCAATTGCTGACAATAGACATCAGCCGTAATAGTCTGGCCAGATTTGAGAAAACTGTAATGAACAATACCGGCACTAGTCCACCAAACGCTTACAAGTAACTTTTTTGGGGTTAATTTTCGCTTGGGGCAGGATTTGGCTGGCTGGCCAGGATCCAACCATTGCGCTGAGCGCTTCCGATTATCGTAAAGAACCCATTTTTCATCACAGGTAATGATTCGGTTTAAAATACCTTCATTATTGTGCCGGTTTAGTAATGTAACGCAGCAGTCGACGCGCGTTTGCCGGTTTGCTTCAGTCAATTCGTGAGGTACCCACCTTTCAAGCTTTTTAATCTTCCCAATTTGCTTCAAGTGAATTAAAACAGTTTTATCACTAACACCGCAGCCTGCAGCTAACTCGGACGTGGTTTGCGATGGATCCGCTTCCAAAGAGGAGAAATTTGTGATTAAAGTGGCCAGTACGAAAAACGCCAATTTCATATGTAAGGACCTAATATTTAGTCCATGTTATTTCTATATTATGGAGGCGGGTAAAGTTAATTAGTACAGAGTCTATATAGCAGCCATCAAACTTTTTCGCTATCATTCGCAGCATTTTTTTGGTACTCCCACTGACTCTGCTCAGCCGTGAAGCTGCCTTGTTTCCTCTCACACGTCTCAGAACCGCGGTGGCCCAGATAATATCCTGAATGCATTGTTGTACCGGACGCGAAGAGTATGACGGATTTTTGAGTGTATGTGAACCATAGGCCTGTGGTACCTTGCCTGTGGCAAGTAAATATACTTGCTGAGGGCCGTAGGGTGCTGAAGCTCTGAATATCTGGTGGTCTGGTCAAATCGACGTGTGATCCTAGAGCATCACATTGCTATACAGCGAGGCTATACAGCCAGCGCAGCGTCTTGTCGACGCTTTTGATTGGTAGATTCTTTGCAACAGTCTGCAGTTAGGTAAATTGTACATTATTGTCCTAGTTTGGTAGTGTTATTATTAATTTTGATTTTCAATGTTCAGAATATAGGTATATGTTTAGGGGAGTTGGGTGCAGTAGTATATACAGGGTGTCCCGTAACTCAACGTCAACCCGAAAACGCCGGACAGGTGGGTTCATGACGACCCAGAACAACTATAAAATCATGGGTCTATCTTCAATGGTTTCAGAGTTATGGGCTTTTTACTGAAAATCATAAATTCTCTGCCCGGCGTCAAACTTTTCTATGCTGTGACTACAGATTTCATTATTTTCTGAATTTTATTTTTGTATTACAAACTCAAATAACACAGTCTTATAATGAATTGCAAAATTTAAACATATTAAGTAAAGTTTTTGAAAAAAAAGACTGTTTGGTTCGGTTATTGCCTCAATGATTTTCTATCGGGAAACTTTGTGTAGTCATACTGAAAAAAAAATTCACCACGGTAGGCTGGCATGTTCTGTGGAAAGTTGGCGCAGTTATTCTATATTTCAAAATGGTATCATACGTCACACTTTTCTTCTTTAAATAATAGTAAAATATTGATTTTCTGAAATAAGACCTAAATTCAAAACAGTTTCACAAGGAACATTTTCACACGCAAGGGTAGATGGATAGTAGGTGCTTCAATATTAGACCTTTTTTAAGTCTTTGCAAACTATTTGCCACAGTTCTTTGTATAAAAATGCCTCGTTAATTTTTGCAGAACAATGTTCGCAAAAATAAGTTTTTTGAGGGTAATCACGAGGTAGCAAACTTTTTACTTGACTCACGTGATAGGGTTGGTATTTGTTGACAATTTTGGATACTCCCGTATTTTCTTCCATTGAACGGTAGGTACCTCCCGTTTTTCTTGAACTGCATTTAAAACAACGTCATCGTAGTCTCCTAGGAGTCTCAACACCAGTTAGCTGTCCCTCTGAATATGCCTTATGCACGTAAACGAAAATGCGGTGATCCGGATAAAGTTCGGCATTCGGGAACTTTTCTCGATAACGCCTGGCTGCGGCGTATATCCTTTTTGCTTGCATATTCTGCCGTCGAGTAGACATTAACTATAATTTGGGAACAGATTTTTATTTTCAGCTGACGAGGTTGCCATTCAGGTAGCTAAAAGAAAGCCAGGATTAATTATTATTTAAATTTTTCACGAAATAATCAAGCCCAACGAGGCATTTTTATACAAAGAACTGTGGCAAATAGTTTGCAAAGACTTAAAAAAGGTCTAATATTGAAGCACCTACTATCCATCTACCCTTGCGTGTGAAAATGTTCCTTATGAAACTGTTTTGAATTTAGGTCTTATTTCAGAAAATCAATATTTTACTATTATTTAAAGAAGAAAAGTGTGACGTATGATACCATTTTGAAATCTAGGATAACTGCGCCAACTTTCCACAGAACATGCCAGCCTACCGTGGTGAATTTTTTTTCAGTATGACGAGTCAAAGTTTCCCGATAGAAAATCATTGATGCAATAACCGAACCAAACAGTCTTTTTTTTCAAAAACTTTACTCAATATGTTTAAATTTTGCAATTCATTATAAGACTGTGTTATTTGAGTTTGTAATACATAAATAAAATTCAGAAAATATTGACATCTGTAGTCACAGCATAGAAAAGTTTGACGCCGGGCAGAGAATTTATGATTTTCAGTAAAAAGCCCATAACTCTGAAACTATTGAAGATAGACCCATGATTTTATAGTTGTTCTGAGTCGTCATGAACCCACCTGTCCGGCGTTTTCGGGTTGACGTTGAGTTACGGGACACCCTGTATATAATATACTAGCGGTCCGCCCCGGCTTCGCACGGGTATTAAACAAAAATTTCAGAAATTATACACACTAAAACGATGAGTTTCACAGTTTTCATACGGATCTTTACTTTTTTTAACAGCATTGGGGTTTTTGACATTGACTCGACATTCCAAAACTGACACTGGTCGTAGAGAAAAAGCAAGCACCGTGCGCTATACAACCTCTTTTTCTATTCTGACGCGCCATAATAGAAAAAGAGGTTGAATATACAGCCCACGGTTCAATTATTGATTTTTTCATGCGCATCCCTAACTTTTTTGAAAATATTATATAGCCTATGTTCATCACGTAAAATTAAGGATTCTAATGGTGAAAGAATTTTTTAACTCGGTCCAGTAGTTTCGGAGCCTATTCAATTCAAACAAACAAACAAACAAACATACAAACAAACAAACAATCAAATCTTTCCTCTTTATAATATTAGTATAGATGTACGGGCGCGAGCCTGAGTCCGCCCCCACGTGCCGGCACAAGTTGTTGCAGAACTTGGTATCTGCGTGAGCGCGTCACTGAGCATGTTCCAATAGTTCCCGAGATGTTTTGTGCACGAATTAATGCCCCAAGTGGGCAACTTTACTCGGTGCTCAAGAAATTATCACGCGCTTATACGAGTATGTAGTTTGCAACAAGTTTTTCAAAGAATAGAGCTTACGTGAGAACAGCGATCGTCTGGCACGAGCTGGGTCTTAAAGAGAGATTCAATATATAAGTTCGCGAAAACGTTTTTTAACTTTTAGTTTGAACTTATCGAACATCACCTAGTCCCAAGCTGAGCAGAGCTTGTATTATTGGTACTAGGCTGATATGAATAACACATAATACATTATTATGTATTATGTTTACGTTTCGAACCTTCGTTCACTGCGCCACAGAGATTGAATATATTTCTGTTCTTTCGAAACCACTTGCACATTAGAACTTATTTAATTTTGGAGATTTTCATTTCATCAATCAACGTTTTACTAATAAATCAGTCGAAAAAAGCAAACATAAAAAGTGTAGCAAAATAAGCTCTTTGATAAACCAGTGACAGTAAAATTCCTCTCCCGCCACGCAAATAGGTCACACATCAAGCGTCAACCATTCGCGAAATAAAACCAATTGAAAAGCAATTTGCAAAATCCAATGAACAGGCTGCAATTACGAATGACGGTGCTGTTTCGCAGTTCACCAGCGCTCTGACTGTAAATTACATACTCCAAATGAATGATCATCAAAAACTCGTCCTACGTTTGTGGGACGCAACCGTCATCAACATCATGGTCTGACGTCCCAACCGTTCCCTTGGGCGGTCAAGGGGAGACGGTTAGGCCTGAATTATGTCAAATGTCCACCTGTCACATTATAGGGACATAGAAGATGCGGAACAAGGGTGGAATTTTGACAGTTTTAACAGAAATCACGTCGGCGGGGAAACTTTTCGCAATATGCTTTTTCTCATACTTTCCATTAAAATGCAGCCAAGGAAAACCGCAGGGTGACGGTTCGTTATTATTAACCCTAAAAGAGCATATTATGACATAATCTGGTGCTGAGTTGATTGATTTGTCGAGTTCCCCGACAGCGCACTCTCTAATTATAATCAAAAATAGTCTCAAATATAAAGAAAGGAAAGATATTGTAAATCTATCTATTGAAAGGACTATTGAACTTTCTTGTGTGGAACTGGAGCGGCATTTAGTAGTGTGTGTTTACCGCCCCCCCGACGCAAATCAGGCAGCTTTTGAATGTACTATGGAAGAAGTTTTGCTGAAAGTATTTACATGTAGAAAACATCTCATTGTGTGTGGCGATTTTAACATAGATATTTTAGCAAATCCCCTAGCCGATAGATTGCTCAATTTATTCAAATGCTTTAGCTTACAACATCTTTTTAATGACCCTACTAGGGTAACCCTAACATCTGCCACTTGTTTAGATAATATTTACTGCAGTCAATCTCCAATCTACAAAGCAGTAATCACTCATTTCAAATCAGACCACTATGGCCAGAGTGTTAAATTTAGTTATAATTTGAAAGAGAGTAACGATGTTGAAAAATTTACCTACAGGCCTATCACAGAGAGCCGTATTAAGAATTTTCAAAGCAAAGTTGAACTAGCTGTAGCTAATATATCATGCTCTGATAACCCTAATAAACTATTTACCAAACTTTTTGATGCCTTATGCAAAGAACACAATGAAGTATTTAAACTTAAAACTTGCTCAGTGAGAGACAGGGTCGGATTTACTGATTGGGCCACTCCCGGCATTTATAGAAGTAGGGATAGACTGTATAACCTTTATAGTGATAGGAAAGCTATGTTACATGATCCTGCGTTCCTTCAGTATGTAACCAACTACTCGAAAACATTTAAAAAAGTCTGTAACACAGCCAAATGCCTATTCTTGAGGAAAAAGATAGTAAACTCATCAAATAAAATAAAAGCAACGTGGAGATTAATAAATAACGAAACCGGTAAAACAAAGCCACATAATAGAGAAATAAGGTTAAAAATTAATAATTCAATTCTTATACATGCAAAAGATATCGCCGATGCTTTTGATGCTTTCTTTTCTGATATCCCAAAAGTTGTCACCCGATCTCTAAACTCCTCTACTTCAATGGCGGTTGAATTGTTAGAATCATCTGTTGTAAAATGTAATGAAATCTTTATCTTTAGTCATATAAATGCTAATTATGTAGTTAAAACGTTCAAATTAATCAACGTCAAAAATACTGAGGATCTCTGGGGTATTTCCACCAAAGTACTAAGTTCAATCATCAGGGAAGTGGCTCCCTGTTTGGCCTTTATTTTCAATAGTTGCGTTGACGCAGGTGTTTTTCCTGATCTCATGAAATATAGCAAACTTGTTCCTCTTTACAAATCTGGTAGCCACACTGATCCAGCCAATTACAGGCCAATTTCCATACTTCCTGCTTTTAGCAAAATCTTTGAGAAAATAATTCTTACTCAGTTAACCTGCCACTTCAACGTTAATAGGCTATTCCATAAAAATCAATTTGGATTCACTAAAGGTAGATCGACAACAGATGCAGGTACAGTTCTAATAAAGCATATATTCGATGCCTGGGATAAAGCAAAAAATGCTATTGGTATATTTTGTGACCTTTCTAAAGCTTTTGACTGTGTAGATCATGGTACTCTAATTATGAAATTGAAACACTATGGTATTAATAACAAGGCACTGGACCTTATGCAATCATATCTATCTGATAGAGTTCAAAAAGTTGATATTGGTAAAGAAAGATCTAGGGGTTCAAAGATTGAATTAGGCGTTCCGCAAGGATCAATATTAGGACCATTTCTATTTTTAGTATATGTAAATGATCTCCCTTTTTTAGCGAAAGATCTTTGTGATATAGTCTTATTTGCTGATGATACTTCGTTAATTTTTAAAGTTGACAGGAATAAAAATAATTATGACGATGTAAATAGTTCTCTTTCACAAATACTAGATTGGTTCACCGCCAATAATCTCTTACTAAATGCTAAAAAAACCAAATGCATAAAATTTATGTTACCCAATGTAAGAGATTTCCCTACTAAAATTATGCTTAGGGATGAGATCATTCCTCTTGTAGAGTCTACCATTTTCTTAGGGCTACATATTGATTCCTCTCTTCAATGGAGACCGCATATTGATGCTCTCGCAGGCAGACTTAGTTCAGCTGCCTATGCAGTTCGAACAATTAGATATATTACCGACGAAGATACAGCTAGGTTAGTTTATTTCAGTTACTTCCATAGTATTATGTCCTATAGTATTTTGCTATGGGGACAGGCGGCTGACATACAGACTATCTTTGTACTACAAAAAAGGGCGATCCGTGCGATCTATAAATTAAAGCCACGCGATTCTTTGAGAGAATTATTTAAAGAAATAAATATCTTGACCGTAATATCGCAATACATCTATGAAAATTTAATGTATACGCATAAAAACAGAGATAACTTTTTGAAAAACTGTGATGTTCACGCTAGAAATACAAGAAGTAAAAACAAATTACACATTCCATCATACAGATTACATAAGGTAGGGAAATCATTTATGGGAAATTGTGTGCGCTTCTATAATAAGCTTCCATCTGAAGCAACTGAGCTCCCTATTCGTAAATTTAAACAATATATAAAACAAAATCTTATTAAGAAAGCCTTTTACTCTATAGATGATTACGTTAATGATACTAATGCTTGGCCAGATGTCGCTCCATTCCACACCGACAATAGCATGTAAGAAAATGAATGTTGTGTTTAGTTACATATCCATATGTATTTTAATAATTATTGACATGTATCTAAATCACACTAAACTTAGATTTAGATAGGCAAAAAAAACATTGTATTAGACACATAAGTTATATATGAATGTACTAGTGGTTTCTTTTTCACTTCTTCCACTAGTGGACAAAAAATTGAAGTGAAGAGAAATCAATAACATATTTTATTTCTTTTTTATAATAATTTATCTGTTTGAAATTTGACTTGTCTAAGTGCTTATTTTGTAAGCCTAAAGAAATAAAGTTATTGAATCTGAATCTGAATCTGCGCATTGTCGTTCCCCACTGTACATGCCATAGGCATGCAAGACCTAGCCACAATCTCGTGCAGGTTTGGTTATCGCAGTGAAGGTCTGAAACAAAGAAGGAAGCTGCTGCTTTTGCTCTGGTAGGTTTCCTAGGCCGGTTCCTATACCATCCACGGTCTAAGATGGGGGTTCGATTACTACGCCGTGACCACCATCTATTTAATACAAGTGGAAACATCCCATCTTATCTAACGACGAGTTCGTGCAAACTTGAATGCAAATAAGAACGTAAAAACATAGCTAACTAAGTTAACTTTCGTATCACCTTCAAGACAACCTCTTCAAGACTAGCTCGTTGAAGGAAAACAATTTAAAAGCGCCCCTGCAAAGTTGTAAGGCTCTCGGCGTATTAGCTTACCCGCGGCGAAGGGCTATCAGCGCTGCAACAATATTACCGAACTCCTACAACAACAAGGGTTCCTGGCTGCCGGCAACGGTTCACTTTACTAAACATATTCACATTATCAACTACAATACACTCCGCATTTTATGTTTGAATTCAATCTCATAATTCTTTTAGTGCAGTGTTTTTAAATTAGTACGAAATCAAGCAAAATCTGTTAGATACATACATTTCAGTCGTATAAAAAAGTTCACATAAATTCGAACGCATTCTTGTGCTAGCACTGCAAAATCGCTTTTGATTCGAGCTTCAGGTTGATTTCAGATATTAAATTTCAGACTTCAATATGTTTTATTTCTTTTTGTTTTTCTTTTAAAGAAATGTATCGCGTATCGGCCTTATTTGTTTTATGAAGATAGTCTAGATGTCAGCTTCCTGTCCCCAAAGCAAAATACTGTAAGACATAAATACCTACTATGTAAGTTACTCGAATTTACTAAGCTAGTTGTATCTTTATCGGTAATATACATTACACATTACACACACACATACAGAATTGTCCGGACTGTGTAGGCTATTTACTAGAGTCTACCTGCGAGAGCATCAATTTTTATCATTGAAGAGAGGAATCAATTTGTAACCCTGGATAAATAGAAAAGTCTACAAGATGAACAATCTCAACCATCTTCCATCTTATTTCGAAATTCTCTTACATTTGGTAAAATGAATTTAATGCCTTCGGTGTTTATAGCATTGAGTAAGAGGTTATTCGCGTTGAAATTGTTATGGAACTGTGCAGAGTCTGTAGGCTATATAGTCTATGTTCTTTCATTTGATGAGCAATGGCAATGACTACGATCCTTATTAACTCTCACCAACGGTGTTTATTCCTCCGGTCCTCTTTAGTTTCTGCCGTCGAGCAGAAAATGTTGAGTTTCAGTAGAAGAGTTAGCTAGTCAGTTGATCGTGAGCCGCTGTACAGCGAGCGCTTCGCAACAGGGTACTGCGGAAGGCATGCGAGCCGATGAAACTTTAAAAACACAAGTGCGATAGCAGCGCACCAGGAATTTCATTAAACTTGCCTCGTTGGTTGCGCTGGAGAATTACAGGCTGCCTACAGGAGCGCGCTTACATCGGGGTGAGCGACCAGGGATCTACCACCACTTTTGTTTTGTAAACCACACTAAGCTTTCTTTCTCTTTATTAAACTCCCTCACTCACTCGTAGAGGTAACGAGAACGGTGCCGGTACTACTGCTGCACAATTGCTGCTAAATTAAATCGATCTCTGAAGAGGGCGCAATGCGTGCCATATCGTGAAAAGGATATGCCTATAATTATATATTTCGCGTTCAAAAGAGCATACGTGTTTGGAACGGTGCTGTGAGAGAAAAAGTTATTGTTTATTTACTAAAAACTACGTTACTTTAAGAAGTAACGAAATTTTTATTCTTGTTAGGTAAGTAGCGAAGTGGGAATCATACAAATATGAGTAAACTATTTAGATATAAATAAAAACATTTTTACTTCTACAGCAAAATTACGTTTACAGTAATTTTGTTACATATAACTAAACACATTTGTAATATGTAACCTATTTAACTAATTGTTAACTCGTTGTGGTAGCTGTTTATTTCTTCCTACCTACTGTCCTTTTACCTTGTAAAGTGGTGAGACTTTTTCATTTTTAAGTACTTGGGCAATATGCCTTCTATTACACAGCCAGCCGTTGAATAGGTCTGTGAGGATACATGATAGAGTTACCCACAGAAATAAACGAGTCGCGCGGCGGGGCGGACTACCGAGAGGCTGAGTAACTAGCTACTTCATCCTAGAAGAATACGAGTAGAAGCACTAAACAAAAACACACAAAATTACCTTTAACACCTACAACTTTACTCAATTTTCCAGATTAAAGTCCGCTCACTCCGGTGTAAATGCAGCCTCTCAACAGCGGCTTTTGATTTTATAGCGGACACTTATTTTATGTGTAAGCGGCACTTTGTCAAAGAGCTTCGCAGACGCCATAACCGGCCGTTACGCAGTACTTTGGCAGCGCTCCGCAGACGTAGGTAAGTTGTTTACTGCAGACGACGTAACGTCTCTCCTGGCGCGAATAAAACGGTTTGAGCTAATGACACGCTCCCTGCGGCGATTACAACACTTAGTACACTTACACACTTGGAATACTCTCGTCTTGTCGTGATTAGTGTTGGTGCCTGCCTGCGCCTGCAGCTATCGTACGTCCCGCGTGTGTCGGTGAGCCGGCGCTGGCTGACTATGGAGGTGTGTCTGTAGGTACATCATCACTACGTAGTATAAAACAAATTGGCTTACCGATGTCTGTATATACATTATGTCCCTATGTATGCCTAGATCCTTAAAACTGCGCAACGGATTTTATGAAACGGAGTGTTTCAAGAGAAAGGTATAAATAAACAAGCAGCTTTCAAGTTATTTAAGTGTTATAAACACTTATAGAACACGATTATAATGTAGAAAAACACATAATTTTTCGATTGTTTTAGTTTTTTTCTTACAGTTTTAGCTGCTTGCTTGAGAATAGTAAACATAATTTAACTTTGAGAACAGTTTCGGAAAATACAGTCAAAGGTCTTTGCGACGATGCCTCACCCTAGCATATTTACTAACATTGACATTTTCGACCCTTAATCAGACCCCGCTATCTCGCCAGACTATAATAAGGATATTGAAAGGAATCTCACGACACCTCATCTGTTACTACCGCACTAGTAGCGCAACGTGGAAATAAAGAACACACATACGACCTTCCTCCGTTGGTACTCAGTACGGAGCGTATTTTGTGACCTTTCTAAAGCTTCTGGTTGTGAAGATCATGGTATGTATGAAATTGAAACACTATGTAATTAACAACAAGCACTGGACCCTATGCAATCATATCTATCTGATTCCTAAAGTTGATATTGGTAAAGAATGATCTAGGGGTTCAAAGAATGAATTAGGCGTTCTGCAAGATCAATATTAGGTCAATTTTTATTTAAGTAAATGAACGATCTGCAGATATAAAAGATTACATAAAAGAGTTTGACACATTTCTTTTGTATACAGTTAGTTCATGGAAATTAAAACGTCATTTACCATAGCACAAATTAAACAGTAAAGCCCTTGCGAACTCGCTCCGTGAACAGTGGAAAACGTCAATGGTTACCGCTACCAGATTTAGTACTTTTATGGTTTGCGTCAGAGGCGCCATGTTCAGCAGGTTCGTTCTTCCGCGAGGCGTCACGAACAGAGGCGGATGCCTGCGCCTCCTCACCTACTCATCCGGTACGCACAGGTTCATCGTCTCCAATATAGTAAGTACAACTCTGACACGTGTAAAGTTGCCCAAAGCCAGGCCCTTTCATCTTCAGTTATTGAAATGTCAAAGCGAAACTTAGAACTTGGGTAATTTGTCGTTCTGCCAAATTAACTAACTATCGCTATTTACGAACGTAGTCGTGTAATTGTGTTATCAGAACTTACATCACACTCCATCATCGTGCTGCTCCACGTGTCAGGGCGAGACGGAGATTAAATAATGATAATCATATCAAGTTGATGGAAGTATGGTGGAAGTATACATTTTGAGAAAATTTTACTAAATATCATTGTAGGTAATGTATAGCCAACACGCAACTAGCGCTTCTTACACTAAAATGCAATCATTATGATATGTTCTACACAAATGCAATAGTTAATAATTCTCCGCAATTATTATCGTAAAACAAACTCTACACGAACAAAATACGATTAAATATTTTCGTAATATTCGTTGAGCATAATAACAGGTATTCCATTGGTTAATTAATTATCATTTCCCAGCGTTCTTCTGTTAACATTACGCGGATTACAGCGATACATTATTAATTGGTGCAATCGATGAACGGAATCAACTTATTGGCAGAATTGTAATGTCTATTATTTTCAATTTATTTTCCAAAAACGTTTTTAAAAATAATATTAAGTAATTAGTTTAATGGTAGTAATAATAAGAAATAATGCTGGACAGTGCACACTGCATCATCTAGCCTCGAGCTAAGCGGAGCTTTTGTTATAATAAACGAGTACATATTTTTTATTATACATGGAAAACGACCAGAACACCCTGAAAAAATATTTGCAGATCGTACAAATATTTATATCGAACCCGCAACCTCCTGCGTTGCGAGCGGACCTATGCCCACCGCGCCACAGAGGTCGTAGAATTAGTCGGTACGTAGCTTTTGGGTACGATATTGGAGAGAAGCGAATGTTGTAGCATTTACCTAAATCGGTTCCGCATCTGTAACCGCAGGTTTTCATTTCAATTTATGAAAATATGAAGTTGTTAACCTCGATCAACATAGTAACCAAGCAGCGGGCCGGAGCTAGTTATCTAAACGTAGGGTTCAAAGTCATAAATCCGTTTTGTTCCTCTTACAGAAGTAGCCCTAGAAAACTTTGCGTTCAGTAATCGCCAGCCTAAAAATAAATAATCCAAGTGACGGTGCGCAAGCCCCGCTAAGCCCTCCAGCGCTGCAAGCATTGTCGAGGCGAGAAAAGCCGTTTTGCTGTGATAAACCTTCGCAACACGCCCACAGAACGATTCCACGACGATTTCACTTTTTAGTTTTACACAATTAACTAATGGATGGCGTTTTGCTGTTCTATTGAATTAGTCGGAGAGTGTTATCAGACATCCATCTATTATGAATGCAAATAACCAATCGATTCTCGTTCCTGCCAAACCATTTGGTACACAGAACTATATACAATCTAAATGAGATTTGATGCTTCAGTAGGTAGTTAATTATAAAGATAAGTTCATATGCGAGCAACTGGCTTTGACTCACTCTACCTCTTTGTGTTTAAGATGCTAGATTTGTCATTCGTAGAGACAACTTCAGTTTTGAGTCAATCTTTGGGACATAAACGATGTTGACTAGCTTTTACATGCAAAGGAACATTAAATACATGTAGAACACAAGTAACAGCGGCTGCATTCTTTCCAAAGTGAAGTCATTCAAGTAAACCCGTAAATCCCGCGCGTGCCGAGCGACGTATCGGCAGATGTCTGCCGGCGATATGTTTTAAACTTTCAACGTTGAGTTATGTGCGGCGTTAGATAGCGGTATTTCTATAGTTTTTGAAAGACTTATCAAAGAATTTAAGGTTTAAAATTTCTTATAATTCAGTTCGTTGTTAAATTCAAAGTCGAATATCTGTTCGATCTTCACCATCATATCAGACCATCTACATGAAAACGTTAGGTAGTTCTATCTAATAAAAAACACAGTATAAATTATAATATAGAGATACAAGTTCAAGTCTTTTTTAATAATGTTATATTCAAAAAGACTTGAACTTGTAAATTAGTATACAGTTTCTGAATAGCTACTCGAATGAACTGACCAACTAATGCACTCTATTTTAGAGTGAAGACTTAGTTGTTCAGTTCATTTGAGTAGCTGTTTATGAAGTGTAAGTGTTCATTCCGGCCCCGTCCCGGCCCCGGGCCGGACGCGTCTCGCTCCAGATTAGTTGGTAAGTCCCATTGTGCTCATAACATCCCCAATACAAACTTGCCCAAGTTTTAAGCCCGTCCTAATGCACCCGTATGAAATTCAATGAGGACCTGCGCAGTACCAACTGCCGCCTAAGCTGTGTCCCCTATGAGCCCAAACTCGCTAAGCTGTTAACTCAGTTAAGGCTATGTTTGCTTGGGATATGACTTAAGATAGCAATTAGATTCACAAGAAAATTGAATGTAAGCTTCCTAGGGTTTACTTAAAGTTGCTGCTTGTCCTTGGAGGATGGAGAATTAAGTTTCATTTAAGTCTAGATTGGTTATAATTAATATGATCCGCGTTGTTTCACACATTTTTATTATTATAATTACGGCACTCGGAATATACTTAAGGAGCATGATTTGATCGTAAGTAGGTACACGAAAACTAAAAGCTTCATTCAGATTTCGGAAAAGGTCAACATGTGATCGTTTTCAGCAATGTCAGCGTGTTGACTGCTCCGCAGTTAAAGCTTCGATGGGTTGGTGCTTAACATCTGTAACGGCCCTAAGCCGGCTTTTTCTCTCCATTATGAGCTCTAAGTCCATCGAATGAGGTGCAGAATGAGTCGTTAGATGCTATCGGCAGGCACCTACTAAACAACCTTCTAATCTAAATAACTCGGGCCGGAGACAAATGTACCACGAACGTTCGCAGCTAGCGCAAATGTAAGTTAATGTTATATCAAATATATATCAATTTCCTGATAGCCCAATCTCTTCACTGCTACTTACCAATTGTATCAGTATTCTTTTGTGTTTTCTGGTGTTTGTTTTTGATACGGTACACATTGCACAATTTTCCCTTTGAACCACGTTGTAAAAAACCACTACGAATACAAAAAAATTGTAAAATTTCCAAAAATGAACAAAAAATGAAGTGACGTGACGTGTCACGCCGAGTCACATGTCCCAAACTCATAAAACGTGCAAATAACCTAAATAATTTTGCATTGACATAGAACAAATTGTTGACATTGACATATCAATACCACTGAACTTTTTCTTTTTTAACTTCATGCATTCTACTTAGATGTAAAGCGGAATGCTCGTCTTTGCTCCTGGTGTCACCAAGACTGGTTCAGTCTAAAAACCAGCGCTGTTTTGTTCCCCTCTGCAAAACAGCATAAAGCTGAGACTGATCCATTTTGGCTCACCTCGGCAGCACTAATCTACTTACATGTCGACAAGTAGGTAGGTAGGTACCTAGCCAGTAAGGTTTATAGGTTAATTTTATATATTGATTTATGTATACCTTCCCTTTGTTTTTTTTTATTTTTTGCTTTTGTTTTATTGCTTATTTTGTTTTTTTGTTTCTTTTAATTATTTTTAGAATAACACCTACCTACCTTGTTTTTTGTATAAGTTTATTTATTATTGTATTAGTTTTATTGTTAATGGTATGTTAGTTAGTTTGTATGCTGCCTATGTTTTGTGAACCAAATAAATTATCTATCTATCTATCTATCAAGTCAGTTGTGTCACTTTGTTGAGGCACTATTTATCTCTTTTTGGACTCAAGTAATTGACAGTATTGAACTAGCGGTTTGCCTCGGCTTCGCACGGAATTTTAACAAAAATTTTATTTATTTTAAGACGACACCTGTCAATAAATGGTATTTTCCAGCACATAACCATACCTAGTAGGAACTATTGTATTTGTATGAAAGTAAAGTTCTTTAAACCTATATTACGTAAAACGAATGAAAGTTCTGTCTAACATAACCTAAAACCTGTGGTTCAATTCTATATTCATAAAGAAAAGCAGAATTTGTCAAAAGGTTTTCCACAAATTAATAATGCTTAAGAAGTTCTCATATTTATTTTTATTAGAATTTAAATTTTCGAATCGTTTAAATTACCTATTTATTCGTAGTAACAATTCTACGAACTTAAAAATATTATGACTTTCTTGTAATATTTGTGCGTGGCAAAGCCAAGACTTCTGAATGGATCTACCTAAAATTATGTTCTGATGATAAGAAAAACGTAGGATAGGGTACTAATTATGTCGTGCAAAGCTGCGAGTAGACACTAGTTATTAAATAGAAACAAACAACCACAATCAAAAATTATTGACTCAGAATTCTTATTCGGAATAATAAGACACTAATTCTAAACTACCATCACTAGTATCTAGAGGTACATAATTATACAATGTAATGTAATGATCCTGTCTTAGACGTAAGTTTGAATCCTCCTAACTACGAGAATCTTTTGTGAACATGCTAGGGACATACTATCCTACTTTATCCTTCCTCTTATCATAACGCTTTCTTCACCAGTGCCACTTGTCTAGCACAGCACAGCGCACTCCCTCCTCCATTGAGCAGCGGTCCTTTGGATGGTATCGCGCATTCGCACATCCACATTCAAGTTAACGACCCCCCGGATTACCTGAGCCCCCAGCTCCCTTTGCAGCCGGCTCCTCTGTACCTGCGAGGCCGGAGTACCTCTGTGCGATTGAATTGGATTCATGTCTCAGCGTCGATAGCTTTTGCTCCACAGAGGATGTATACAGTACATACATACAGTACACCGACTCTAGGCAGTTAGTTCGGTCTAGTTTAGGACCCTACGGATTCAATAAAATACTGAAACTCTGTAATTGTGTCGAATAAAGAATTTTTATATTTTTTATGTGTATGTTTTTTATTTTTTTACAATTTAATGATAAAGTTTTACATAGGTGTGCGCCCCGCGCCGAACTGCTATAAATTATTTCAACAAAACATACTCACTTCGAATGAAATGTTACAATCAGTTCGATCAACTTCCTAATTAACATATTTTCAGACATATTACTCAGCTATCCTTGCCTAAACATGCCACGCCTCCGCTCAGACGTATAAATATAGGAACGGTTCGCGTGTTGTCTAATAGACACGTAGAAGTATATGTTTTTCCGCGATTACAGGGCGTCTAATAAGATCTTAAATCAGACCTTCGTGCCAGTCGCCCATAAAAACGCTATCTAGAAGCCGATATTTGTGATATCGGCCGACGGGCACCGACCGTCGGCACCGACCGCCGCCGGACGCAAACAGTCGCCCGAACGGACTGGGCGCACAGCTGTCCGTTTAGTTCATGGGCTGAAGGACGTAGAACACACATTTGTATGAATCGAAAGAAAACCTACATGACGCGGTCACCCATCCAAGTACTGACCGCGCCCGACTTTGCTTAACTTACGAGTTCGGTATTAAAAGTGGTAGGTATGAACGTTGGCCCCCTTACTAAAGATAATATTCTATTTTTATTATATTTGTTATTGTAGCAGCAAAAATAATACATCATGTAAAAATTGTAACTGTCGTCTCTTTCACGGTCCATGAGATACAACCTCGCTGACGGACGGACCAACACAGATAACGGAGGCGTAGTAATAATAGGGTCCCGTTTTCAATCTTTGGGAACGGAACTCTACAAGCCCGTATTTATCCAGCCATAGTAAAAGCTCAAAGGACACTAAAAATCTCGAGAACAAGTAAATGATTGAATCCTAACGACCAGGCTGAACAAATAAGGTTCCGAACTGTTGAGTGACTGTCCTTCGTCTGGCGGATGATTACCTATCGCCTTCTAATGAGGTCGATTTATGAACTTAGGACGAATTTTAGTTTATAAACGGGATGTTTCGTTAGAAAGGTTAAAATAGCCAAATACATAGGTTTGAACAAAGAACAATGGCAGGTCTCCATACTAAGAATTGTCTGGAATCAAATTGAAGCGTCCCGTAATGAAAAAAATGTTAAAAGATTTGGCGTTAGCTCCAGAATCTATAAATGAGACTATTTTCTTTGGGGAAAGCCGGAAAAAAAAGATTTCAGTGTTTGAAGTTTTTGGTTATGAATGAACATCAAACAATATTTGTCTATAAAACATCGCAGATTGAAATCAAATCATAAAGAAATGGATAATGTGGTTTGGTCTTGGGTTTGGTCTTATCAATTAGACCACGCCACCTTAAATGTTCGAAATGAGAAATGATAAACAAAATGAGCAAAACAAATTCTAAACTTCTTGTATGTTTACGAAAGCTGGGCGTGTATTAAAAAAAATGTACCTACTTGCCCCGTAAACACAAAAAACTGAGGATTTTAATAAATAATGTTGGATAATCCACACAGCATCATCTAGCCCGAAGCTAAGCAGAGGTTGTGTTATGTTATGAGTTCCTACTAGATAACTTATATACTTAAAACAATATATATAGGTATACCTACATTAATAGATATTTTTTTATTTTACATAGAAAATGCCCAGAACACCCAAAACAACAATATCGGAGTCCTAAGGGCACGCACTAGCCAGACACAGGGCAGTATCAATCAGTCCATAAACAGTCCAGGTCGGGTGTTACATACGTCGCCTGTGGCTTCCGTAATTCGGGTAAAAATAAATAGAAAACCAAAATATAAACACAAAACACAGCAGAGATGAAAAACGCCGAAGTCTCGGAAGGATTCTGTCAAAGAGAATAAAACCACTACGTTCTAGATTCTGTGGCGTCTTGACTGAGGTCTTGACAGACAACTGCTGACAACATGACACTATCAAAGACAAATCAAAGACAAATGATACATTGCATTCAATAATTGTACCCGCACCACTAATAAAATGGTAACATTTCGAATGTACCTAATTCGAATATCATTTGATAAGCTTTTAAATATCATAAAATAACTCCGGCCTTTACGAGAAGGAGTGAATAATTGAAAAATCGTAGAAAATTTATTTAATTTGATTAATATACATCAGATCCATGGACGCAAAAAAAAGTCCAGACCAAATTCTGCCATTGTTCTTTGAACTTATGTCAAAGGAGAATTATTAATTGTTAACACTTCGTTATAGCTATTGCAACCTTTACAGTGGTATAGTTCTTTTCCTTAAAATCTGGAGAGCTTTCAGAGCAAATAATAAATAAATAAATTATGCCAGACGAACCACACAGCATCATCTAGCCCCAAGCTAAGCAGATCTTGTGTTATGGGTACTAGAGGACTGATATACGCAATACATAGATAGATATTTTTACTGTAGATAGGAGACGACCAGAACACCCTGAACAAATCTACAGATCGTACAAATATTTGTCCCGAAGCGGGAATAGAACCCGCAACCTCCTGCATCACAGGCGGACCTTCGCCCACCGCGCCGCAGAGGTCGTCGAAATCAATTAAATCCAAACCGTGTGTAGCTGAGAATACGTCGTTTGAAAGCCTCGTGTGAAGCATGCGTCACGTGGTCCGCACCATTCCACCGATTGTTGCTTTGTGATAGAGTGAGGGGATGCGCAAGGGATTCCGGGATTCCCGGGGATTCTCGGTATGCCGGGATACTGGGAAT
Source organism: Eupithecia pulchellata (assembly GCA_963931895.1). Taxonomy (NCBI): domain Eukaryota; kingdom Metazoa; phylum Arthropoda; class Insecta; order Lepidoptera; family Geometridae; genus Eupithecia; species Eupithecia pulchellata. The sequence continues at coordinate 12,810,929 of OZ007536.1, forward strand.
GCCTCAGCAGCAACATGCGTCCCGGCCCGCGGAGAAATGGAGTAAGTTTGCAAGTGCTGGGAACAAGATTACTACTATGCGTGGTCTTTTATAACTATACGCCATTACGTAAACGATTGTTTCAATAGTTATAAAATATTATCGATTTACAATGATGAATGTAGATATCTCTAGGGAAAAAAAAATCAACCGTTTTTGGTGGTGTAATTAAGTTGTGTTGAAAAGTTGATTGTCAAATATCTTTAATTTGGATTGCTTAAAGACAACAGAGTATTCATGTCTTCTACAGCATTGTGAAAGCATTTATTGCCCAGTTTCAAATGCTTCTTTCGAACTGTGTTTGAATAAATTCAATCAGTAATCAAATCAGCAAACTCCTTGCACCGCGACGTATCGGATGACGTAATACCGCAGTGTATTACTTTATTCCCTTTGACACATACATACATACATACATACATACATACGTGAGTGCGATGGTGAGCACTGAGTGAGGAAGCATCAGCATGCGCGCCGCGCGCCGCGCCCGACTCACTCTCGTCGTAACACATGTGCACTCCCCAAGGTACTGTTTAATAACCACCCTATCATCCCTACGCCAGCGCATTGAATTTGAATAATATATTGATTCATTTTATATGGTGATTCATTTTGGATTTGAAAATGGACATCTTTTTCGTGATCTACGTGTTTGATTTAGTCGAAAACGATACCCATATAAGTAGGTATTGGGTCACACAGCAAGGCTCGCTTCGCTCGCCTTGCAGTGTGACAGTTGTCGAATTGCGGTTCGCTTCGCTCACCGCAATCCGACCCACCTCTTAAAAGAGAGTGGGGGTCACAGCACGGCTCGCTTCGCTCGCCGTGCTGTTCCCCTTAGTCGCATTGCAGCTCGCTTCGCTCGCCGCAATGCTTCACGGCTGCTGGAAGAGGGGGGTCACAGCACGGCTCGCTTCGCTCGCCGTGCTGTTCCCCGTAGTCGCATTGCAGCTCGCTTCGCTCGCCGCAATGCTCCCCGCCTGCTGGAAGAGGATGGTCGTGGTAGGTCACAGCACGGCTCGCTTCGCTCGCCATGCTGTTCCCCTTAGTCGCATTGCAGCTCGCTTCGCTCGCCGCAATGCTCCACGCCTGCTGGAAGAGGGGGGTCACAGCAGTCGAAAACGATACCCATATAAGTAGGTATTGGGTCACACAGCAAGGCTCGCTTCGCTCGCCTTGCAGTGTGACAGTTGTCGAATTGCGGTTCGCTTCGCTCACCGCAATCCGACCCACCTCTTAAAAGAGAGTGGGGGTCACAGCACGGCTCGCTTCGCTCGCCGTGCTGTTCCCCTTAGTCGCATTGCAGCTCGCTTCGCTCGCCGCAATGCTTCACGGCTGCTGGAAGAGGGGGGTCACAGCACGGCTCGCTTCGCTCGCCGTGCTGTTCCCCGTAGTCGCATTGCAGCTCGCTTCGCTCGCCGCAATGCTCCCCGCCTGCTGGAAGAGGATGGTCGTGGTAGGTCACAGCACGGCTCGCTTCGCTCGCCATGCTGTTCCCCTTAGTCGCATTGCAGCTCGCTTCGCTCGCCGCAATGCTCCACGCCTGCTGGAAGAGGATGGTCGTGGTAGGTCACAGCACGGCTCGCTTCGCTCGCCATGCTGTTCCCCTTAGTCGCATTGCAGCTCGCTTCGCTCGCCGCAATGCTCACCGCCTGCTGGAAGAGAGGGGTCACAGCACGGCTCGCTTCGCTCGCCGTGCTGTTCCCCTTAGTCGCATTGCAGCTCGCTTCGCTCGCCGCAATGCTCCCCGCCTACTGGAACAGAGTGGTCGTGGGGGTCACAGCACGGCTCGCTTCGCTCGCCGTGCTGTTCCCCTTGGTCGCATTGCAGCTCGCTTCGCTCGCCGCAATGCTCCATCCGCTTGCTGGGGGGGTCATGAGGGGGTCGTGGGGGTCACAGCACGGCTCGCTTCGCTCGCCTTGCTGTTCCCCTTAGTCGCATTGCAGCTCGCTTCGCTCGCCGCAATGCTCCCCCGCCTCCTGGGAGAGGGGGTTTTTGGGGGGTCGTAGGGGGTCATGGGGGTCACAGCACAGCTCGCTTCGCTCGCCGTGCTGTTCCCCGTAGTCGCATTGCAGCTCGCTTCGCTCGCCGCAATGCTCCACCCGAAAAAAAAGGTCAAAATTTGGCCAATTTTCGGTTTTTTTATTAAAAAAGGGGGTCTAGGGGGTCAAAGGGTTCAAACTTTTTTTGGCGTTCAAAATGACTTCTTCTCCTCTACATGACTGTGAAAAAATTTTTCTTCTAGGTCGATCCGTTTGGAAGATACAAAAAGGGGGGGTGAAAATGTGGGTGGAGGGGGGGGTGATTTTTTTTATTTTTCAACACGAGAAGGAACCCTCTATACGGTGCTGCAATCAATTTTTTTCTATTTCGACTTTTTTCGGTAGCAACTTCAAAAGGGGGGGTCAGGGGGCAAAGGGGGGGGGAAATTTTTACCTGCCTTAAAACCATTTGACCCCCTCTATACAACCCCACAAAAAAGAACATTCAGTATGGCTCTGTTCGGGAGCCCCCCTAAAGGGGGGGGAGAAGGGGGGGCAAATTTGGAAAAGTCGGAATTTTCCCTAGGTCCCCCCGATACCTTCTATACGATTCCGTAAAAAAAAACATACCTCCCCCTCCACCATCAAGGAGAACAATTATGTCAGTCAGTCAGTGAGTGGTAATTAAGCTATATATAATATAACTAGAGGGTATATGTGCCCGAGCTGCAAGCAGCTCGGGGGTTGTGCTTCGCCTTAGGCGGCCTTATCGCATTGGAGTTTTTACTTTTCATAACCTAAAACGTCTTTGATTTGATGGAAATCGATATCCATGTGTAAAATCTGCGATAGTAAACTGTCAGCCATCTTTGATTTTAAAATGGACATCTTTTTCGTAATCTACGTGTTTGATTTAGTCGAAAACGATACCCATATTGTGTGGGTGTTTGGTCACACAGCAAGGCTCGCTTCGCTCGCCTTGCAGTGTGACAGTTGTCGAATTGCGGTTCGCTTCGCTCACCGCAATCCGACCCACCTCATAGAAGAGAGTGGGAGTCACAGCACGGCTCGCTTCGCTCGCCGTGCTGTTCCCTTTAGTCGCATTGCAGCTCGCTTCGCTCGCCGCAATGCTCCCTGCCTGCTGGAAGAGGGTGGTGGTCACAGCACGGCTCGCTTCGCTCGCCGTGCTGTTCCCCTTGGTCGCATTGCAGCTCGCTTCGCTCGCCGCAATGCTCCCCGCCTGCTGGAAGAAGGTGGTGGTCACAGCACGGCTCGCTTCGCTCACCGTGCTGTTCCATTAGTCGCATTGCAGCTCGCTTCGCTCGCCGCAATGCTCCCTGCCTGTTGGAAGAGGGTGGTGGTCACAGCACGGCTCGCTTCGCTCGCCGTGCTGTTCCCTTTAGTCGCATTGCAGCTCGCTTCGCTCGCCGCAATGCTCCCCGCCTGCTGGAAGAGGGTGGTGGTCACAGCACGGCTCGCTTCGCTCGCCGTGCTGTTCCCCGTAGTCGCATTGCAGCTCGCTTCGCTCGCCGCTTCGCTTGCTGGGGGGGGGGGTCATGTGAGGGTCATGGGGGTCACAGCACAGCTCGCTTCGCTCGCCGTGCTGTTCCCCTTAGTCGCATTGCAGCTCGCTTCGCTCGCCGCAATGCTCCCCGCCTGCTGGAAGAGGGTGGTGGTCACAGCACGGCTCGCTTCGCTCGCCGTGCTGTTCCCCTTGGTCGCATTGCAGCTCGCTTCGCTCGCCGCAATGCTCCCCGCCTGCTGGAAGAGGGTGGTGGTCACAGCACGGCTCGCTTCGCTCGCCGTGCTGTTCCCCTTGGTCGCATTGCAGCTCGCTTCGCTCGCCGCAATGCTCCACGCCTGCTGGAAGAGGGGGGTCGTGGTAGGTCACAGCACGGCTCGCTTCGCTCGCCGTGCTGTTCCCCGTAGTCGCATTGCAGCTCGCTTCGCTCGCCGCAATGCTCCCCGCCTGCTGGAAGAGGATGGTCGTGGTAGGTCACAGCACGGCTCGCTTCGCTCGCCGTGCTGTTCCCCGTAGTCGCATTGCAGCTCGCTTCGCTCGCCGCAATGCTCCACGCCTGCTGGAAGAGGGGGGTCACAGCACGGCTCGCTTCGCTCGCCATGCTGTTCCCCTTAGTCGCATTGCAGCTCGCTTCGCTCGCCGCAATGCTCCACCGCCTGCTGGGAGAGGGGGTTTTTCGGGGGTCGTGGGGGGTCATGGGGGGTCACAGCACAGCTCGCTTCGCTCGCCGTGCTGTTCCCCGTAGTCGCATTGCAGCTCGCTTCGCTCGCCGCAATGCTCCACCCGAAAAAAAAGGTCAAAATTTGGCCAATTTTCGGTTTTTTATAAAAAAGGGGGGTCTGGGGGGTCAGGGGGGTCAAAATTTTTTTGGCGTTTAAAATGACTTTTTCTCCTCTACATGACTGTGAAAAAATTTTTCTTCTAGGTCGATCCGTTTGGGAGATACAAAAAGGGGGGGTGAAAATGGGCAAGGAGGGGGGCTGTTTTTTTTTATTTTTCAACACGAGAAGGAACCCTCGATACGGTGCTGCAATAAATTTTTTTCTATTTCGACTCTTTTCGGTAGCAACTTCAAAAGGGGGGGTCAGGGGGCAAAGGGGGGGGGGAAATTTTTACCGGCCTTAAAACCATTTGACCCCCTCTATACAACCCCACAAAAAAGAACATTCAGTATGGCTCTGTTTGGGAGCCCCCCTAAAGGGGGGGGAGAAGGGGGGGCAAATTTGGAAAAGTCGGAATTTTCCCTAGGTCCCCCCGACACCCTCTATACGATTCCATAAAAAAAACCATACCTCCCCCTCCACCATCAGGGAGAACAATTATGTCAGTCAGTCAGTGAGTGGTAATTAAGCTATATATAATATAACTAGAGGGTATATGTGCCCGAGCTGCAAGCAGCTCGGGGGTTGTGCTTCGCCTTAGGCGGCCTTATTGTCGTAGGAGTTGCTACTTTTCATAACCTAAAACGTCTTTGATTTGATGGAAATCGATATCCATGTGTAAAATCTGCGATAGTAAACAGTCAGCCATCTTGGATTTGAAAATGGACATCTTTTTCGTAATCTACGTGTTTGATTTAGTCGAAAACGATACCCATATGTAGGGGTGTTTGGTCACACAGCAAGGCTCGCTTCGCTCGCCTTGCAGTGTGACAGTTGTCGAATTGCGGTTCGCTTCGCTCACCGCAATCCGACCCACCTCTTAAAAGAGAGTGGGAGTCACAGCACGGCTCGCTTCGCTCGCCGTGCAATGCTCCCCGCCTGCTGGAAGAGGGTGGTGGTCAAAGCATGGCTCGCTTCGCTCGCCGTGCTGTTCCCCGTAGTCGCATTGCAGCTCGCTTCGCTCGCCGCAATGCTCCCCGCCTGCTGGAAGAGGATGGTCGTGGTAGGTCACAGCACGGCTCGCTTCGCTCGCCATGCTGTTCCCCGTAGTCGCATTGCAGCTCGCTTCGCTCGCCGCAATGCTCCACGCCTGCTGGAAGAGGGGGATCACAGCACGGCTCGCTTCGCTCGCCATGCTGTTCCCCTTAGTCGCATTGCAGCTCGCTTCGCTCGCCGCAATGCTCCCCGCCTGCTGGAAGAGGGGGGTCACAGCACGGCTCGCTTCGCTCGCCGTGCTGTTCCCCGTAGTCGCATTGCAGCTCGCTTCGCTCGCCGCAATGCTCCACGCCTGCTGGAAGAGGGGGGTCACAGCACGGCTCGCTTCGCTCGCCATGCTGTTCCTCTTAGTCGCATTGCAGCTCGCTTCGCTCGCCGCAATGCTCCCAGCCTGCTGGAAGAGGATGGTCATGGGAGGTCACAGCACGGCTCGCTTCGCTCGCCGTGCTGTTTCCCTTTCGCATTGCAGCTCGCTTCGCTCGCCGCAATGCTCCACGCCTGTTGGAAGAGGGGGGTCACAGCACGGCTCGCTTCGCTCGCCATGCTGTTCCCCTTGGTTGCACGTGGGGGGTCACAGCACGGCTCGCTTCGCTCGCCGTGCTGTTCCCCTTGGTCGCATTGCAGCTCGCTTCGCT
>OZ007536.1:12817183-12879469 GCA_963931895.1 Eupithecia pulchellata
TGCTGCAGTGCCTCCGGGATGTTCCTTGAGGCAAGAGTAAGCTCCTTTGAGGCCATCCAAAGATCCCGTATCGCGAAATTCCTATCCAGGGTTGACAGGTGTAAAAATAGTATTATATCTAGTCTGGCGGATCGACTGATCCAGACAGACACATACAAACGATGGATGGAACTAGCCTCCTGAGTGTACAAGTAGGTACATTATGTATTCTTAATTTAGGTATATTTTTATTGTAATTGTATATGGATCATGTGTCTGAAATAAAAGCATATTATTATTATTATTATTATTTATTCATTAGGTACTCTCTGGCTGTTGAGTCTGGTTTGGGAAAAGTTTTTTGCAAACTTGACCAACATTCGACCAAATACCTAGGTATGCTAATTTCACTCGAAATTCTTATTAAAAATAGTTTGTATATCCAATTTTATGAGCTTATTGGCTTAAAACTTGTGAACTAAGTCCATAACAAGCCATAACTGTGGCGAATAACGGTTTAATGAAACTCGGGCTCGAATATTAATTTTATTCCCTTAAATATGAAATACCTCTCTAAAATTAAACGTATTAAAATAGTTTAGCAATTCGATAATATCCGAAGCCGGCCGGACCCCACCGCGCTCAGAGTTCACTTGTTTGCATCAAATTTAATCATGAAATCGGTTTAATTATAATATTGCTTGTCGAGCATCGATCTAACTGTTCTAATTAGGTTCCCTCAGAATCCTGCAGTACCTACATGCCTACCTGCCTGTTGGTTTACTGTCGTGTTTGTCTAGATATCCTCTATACATATATAGTAAAGAGGAAAGATTTGGTTATTGGTTGTTTTAATTGAAATCCGTCTGAAAGAACTGGCCGGTATGAACAGTACTTTCACCATTAGAATCATGCATTATCCTGATACACATTAGGCTATATTAGTATAAAAAAAAATTAGTGGTCCGCATTCAAACTGCAAAAATTTACGAACATGTGTGTGTAATTTTTGAATTTTTTGGTAAATCCCTGCGAAGTCGTTGCGGAGCGCTAGTTATAACACTAGTTTCCGCCCCCCTCGCGGCTCGCATGCGTTATTTCCATGGAAACTTTCGAAGGTTATCTTTATCCAACAGATTTAAGGGATTCAAAGTAGCCCAGGAGTGCCTATTCCTGGCTTAAAGCTTACAAGCTCTGTTGCTGTTCAGTAGTTTAGCGTGACGAAGTAACAAACATCAATCAAAACTTTCGTATATGTATATAATATTATTGAGATCTACTAAATGTGGTTCGTTACCAACATATTAAATAACTGTGAGATTCGTGCGGTTTTGTGGTGGTTAGGGCTCTTCAATTGAACAAGCTTTTAAAAAATACCAACGAAGCGATTCAAATCCTAGTCTCAAATAAATAAACTCTTTGTTTCACAACCAGAGTCTGTTGGACGCTTCCGACTGGTAATCAGTTGAGGTAGGTACTTTGTATCTATACTAATATTATAAAGAGGAAAGATTTGATTGTTTGTATGTTTGTTTGTTTGTTTGTTTGTTTGTTTGTTTGTTTGTTTGTTTGTTTGTTTGAATTGAATAGGCTCCGAAACTACTGGACCGAGTTAAAAAATTCTTTCACCATTAGAATCCTTAATTTTCCGTGATGAACATAGGCTATATAATATTTTCAAAAAAGTTAGGGATCCGCATGAAAAATTCAATAATTGAACCGTGGTCTGTATATCTGTATAAGCCGTGTGGTGCCGGCGTAGAATTTCACCACCCCAACTCTTCCCGTGGGTGTCGTAAGAGGCGACTAAGGGAAACACACCGGGGGGCGGGCAGCAGCGCCCTCTGCAGAACTACTCCACTGAACTGCGATCCCCAACCCGCATGCCCAGCGTGGGGATTATGGGCAACAACCCCTTAATGATAAAAACCGCCAAAAAATGGCCCCCAGTTCCCGGCCGCCTCGCTATTCCTGGCCATGGTAGCGGCCATGGTAACGGCGGGGCAGGGGGTGCGAAGAATCTCCGGGCTACCCCAGGCTACCATTCACCACACACACTGACCCTGGCAACGTTTAACGGACGCACTCTGAGGCTTGATCACCATCTAGCGCAGTTGGAAGTGGAGTTAGAGAACATTAAATGGCATGTTCTAGGGTTATGTGAAGTCCGTAGAGAGGGGGAGGACACCGTAACCCTAGACTCGGGCCATCTTCTCTACTTTCGCGAGGGTGATAAAACATCCCAGGGTGGCGTAGGTTTCCTCGTCAATAAGGCCCTCTCTAACAACGTCGAAGAAATCTCCAGTGTGTCGACCAGGGTAGCGTACCTGATCCTTCGGCTGTCTAAGCGCTACAGCTTGAAGGTCATTCAGGTCTACGCACCGACCTCGGCACACTCGGATGATGAAGTGGAGGATATGTACGAAGACATATCCAAAGCCTTACATCACACCACCAAGGCTCACTTCAACGTTGTTATGGGGGACTTTAACGGCAAGGTGGGAACCCAGACTGGCGACGAATCCCGAATAGGCCCGCATGGTTTTGGTGTTCGAAATCACAGGGGACAAATGCTTGTCAACTTCCTTGAGAAGGAGGGGTTGTTCTTAATGAATTCTTTCTTCAAGAAACAGCCCCAAAGGAAGTGGACATGGCGGAGTCCCGATTCTGTGACAAAAAATGAGATCGACTTCATCATGACGGATAGCAAGCATATATTCAGAGATGTCTCAGTGATCAACAGGTTCAATACCGGATCTGATCACCGACTCCTTCGAGGCTCTCTGAATATAAATTTGAAGCTTGAAAGAAACCGTCTGATGAAGTCCACGCTCCGACCGAACCCAATCCAAATCATGGCGGGCACCGAGAAGTTTCAGCAGCTTCTCGGGGATAGATTCGCTGCCTTGGAACCCACTGATGACGCTGACGAGACCCTACACAATCTGGTAGAAACGCTGAGGGACGAGGGCATCAAGTTTTGCAAAAAGCAGCGTACTGGTAAGAAGTCCAAACTCTCGGATGAGACTCTTCGGCTGATGACAAAAAGACGGGAAACCACCCAAGCGACTTCGTCAGAGAGGTCAGACCTGAACAAGCGAATTGCGAAGATGGTACGACGCGACCTTCGGAGCTCTAATACACGCCTCATCGAAGAGGTGATAGAGCGAAACCGAGGGTCCAAAGTATTCACTCAGCAGCTTGGAAGGAGCCACCTGACGAAGCTTTCAACGCACGACGGAAGGACCGTATTGTCGAAGCCGGAGATATCGGCCGAGATAGAGGACTTTTATGGCCGTTTATACGCTGCACATGCTCCCCGTTCCCAACGAGACGACCACGATTCTAGAGCCACCTTGATACGCCACTATACCGACGAACTGCCAGACATCAGTCAAGACGAGATCGTGTTAGCTCTGAGGCAGCTTAAAAATGGAAAAGCCCCCGGGGAGGACGGAATAACATCAGAGCTTTTGAAAGCTGGAGGATACCCTGTTATACAGGAGTTACAGAGCCTCTACAACGCCGTCCTCCACAGTGGGAGAACTCCAAAGGCGTGGAGTGGGAGTTTGGTGGTGCTCTTTTTTAAGAAGGGAGATAAAACCCTTCTTAAAAATTATAGACCCATCTCGCTCCTAAGTCACGTCTATAAGCTTTTCTCACGAGTTATATCGAACCGTCTCGCCAGGAGACTCGACGAGTTTCAGCCACCGGAGCAGGCTGGGTTTCGCGGAGGATATGGTACCATAGACCACATTCACACAGTGAGGCAGATTATACAGAAGTCCGAAGAGTATAATCAGCCCCTGTGTCTGGCTTTTGTGGACTATGAGAAGGCCTTTGACTCCGTTGAAACCTGGGCTGTTCTACAATCCTTACAGCGATGCCAAGTAGACTATCGTTATATCGAGGTGCTGAGATGTCTTTACGAAGCCGCCACTATGAATGTCCGAGTACAGGACCAGCAGACTAAACGAATCCAACTGCGCAGAGGAGTGAGGCAGGGGGATGTCATATCCCCGAAACTGTTCACGAGCGCGTTGGAAGATATGTTTAAGACGCTGGACTGGAAAGACAAGGGCATCAACATAAACGGCGAGTACATCTCACACCTACGATTCGCTGATGACATAGTCTTAATGGCGGAGTCGCTAGAGGAGCTGAACCGGATGCTGGACAGTCTAGCTTCAGCCTCCCGATGTATCGGTCTTGGCATGAATTTGGAGAAAACCAAAGTCATGATCAATGGCCACATTGATCCAAGACCGGTGATCGTACATGGCCACCTCCTCGAAATTGTTTCTGAGTACACTTACCTCGGGCAGATTTTGCAGTTGGGTAAAAACAATTTCGAGAAGGAAGCCAAGAGGAGGATCCAGCTAGGCTGGGCAGCGTTCGGAAAACTACGTCGAGTCTTCTCGTCATCCATACCGCAATGTTTAAAAACGAAAGTTTTTAATCAGTGCGTTTTACCAGTTATGACCTACGGAGCTGAGACGTGGACACTCACGATAGGGTTGGTCCACCAGTTCAAAGTCGCTCAGCGAGCTATGGAAAGAGCTATGCTCGGAGTTTCTCTGAAGGATAGGATTCGTAACGAAAACATCCGACAGAGAACTAAAGTCATCGACATAGCTCAGAGAATTAGCAAACTGAAGTGGCAGTGGGCCGGCCATATATCGCGAAGAACTGATAACCGCTGGAGTAAACGTGTTCTTGAGTGGAGACCGCGACTTGGTAAACGTAGTGTAGGACGCCCTCCGGCCAGGTGGGATGACGATCTGCGAAAGACTGCTGGCAGATGCTGGATGCGACAAGCCGAAGACAGGGCGCTATGGCGCTCATTAGGGGAGGCCTATGTCCAACAGTGGACTAACATAGGCTGATGATGGTCTGTATATTCAACCTCTTTTTCTATTATGGCGCGTCAGAATAGAAAAAGAGGTTGTATAGCGCACGGTGCTTGCTTTTTCTCTACGGCCAGTGTCAGTTTTGGAATGTCGAGTCAATGTCAAAAACCCCAATGCTGTTAAAAAAAGTAAAGATCCGTATGAAAACTGTGAAACCCATCGTTTTAGTGTGTATAATTTCTGAAATTTTTGTTTAATACCCGTGCGAAGCCGGGGCGGGCCGCTAGTATATTATATTTTGAAAATAGTTAAATGTATTTAAGTTTATTTATTTCTAAGTAGGTAGTAGTAGAATATTAAAATGCACACACATTTTACCCCAGGTATAATCCAACGATTCTATCCATTCAAGGTTGTCTGGAAGAGATCGCTCTTGAGCGATAAGACCGCCAATTGTCACTTATCCTTAGTTTATCGCTTTCCTAAATTACTGTTAATTAAGTGTGCAATCAAGTATTTATTATTATTATTATTATAGTTTGCTTGTAACAGTCTGCAGTTAGCTTAATCGTTTTAATTGAAAATACTAGATCTAATTTGGTTATTAAATTGTAATTTTGTTTGTAAGTAAAGGATTTATTTACTTTATTGCAATAATGTAGAAGGACCTGTTGGTCTACCGTTGGTGTAGAGTAGAATGATCGTGTTTGCAGGTTCGATCTCCGGACACAAGGAAGAATACTCGTAGACGATATTGCCCGCGTTTGACCAGCGATATATTTAACAGGCGCTCCCTCCCACCTCGCTCAACACTATCATTACGTCCCTTTCCCACCTTAAAGCAGAGGCTGTAAGGTGTTAAGATATAATACTGTAGTGCATCAGTGTGTAGTGTGTGTGAGTGTATCGGTGTGGTTTGTCTTCTATACTTATCTATACTAATATTATAAAAAGGAAAGATTTGATTGTTTGTTTGTTTGTTTGTTTGTTTGAATTGAATAGGCTCCGAAACTACTGGACCGATTTGAAAAATTCTTTCACCATTAGAATCCTAAATTTTCCGTGATGAACATAGGCTATATAATATTTTCAAAAAAGTTAGAGATCCGCATGGAAAATTCAATAATTGAACCGTTGCGTTGTATATTGAACCTCTTTTTCTATTATGGCGCGTCAGAATAGAAAAAGAGGTTGAATATATGTATAGCGCGCGGTGCTTGCTTTTTCTCTACGGCCAGTGTCAGTTATGGAGTGTTGAGTCAATGTCAAAAATCACAATGCTGTTAAAAAAAGTAAGGGATCCGTATGAAAACTGTGAAACCCATCGTGTTAGTGTGTATAATTTCGGAAATTTTTGTTTAATACCCGTGCGAAGCCGGGGCGGACCGCTAGTAATATTATAAAGAGGAAAGATTTGATTGTTTGTATGTTTGTTTGTTTGTTTGTTTGAATTGAATAGGCTCCGAAACTACTGGACCGATTTAAAAAATTCTTTCACCATTAGAATCCTTAATTTTTCGTGATGAACATAGGCTACATAATATTTTCAAAAAAGTTAGGGATCCGCATGAAAAATTCAATAATTGAACCGTGTGCTGTATATTCAACCTCTTTTTCTATTATGGCGCGTCAGAATAGAAAAAGAGGTTGTATAGCGCACGGTGCTTGCTTTTTCTCTACGGCCAGTGCCAGTTTTGGAATGTCGAGTCAATGTCAAAAACCCCAATGCTGTTAAAAAAAGTAAAGATCCGTATGAAAACTGTGAAACCCATCGTTTTAGTGTGTATAATTTCTGAAATTTTTGTTTAATACCCGTGCGAAGCCGGGGCGGACCGCTAGTTTTAATATAAGTGTACAAAGCTAGAATAAAACAATTTGAGATTTTATGTTTTTTTTACTTGGTTTCGTAAAAGCATTCTCACAAAATGTTTAGATAAACTGGATGAATGGAAATATTTACTGGGACACATTTTGCATTTTGTATTCTTTGATTTCAGTGGTTTTTGTTCCGCTGTCTTGATTGGGTCTCATATGTGATTTTACATGCTTCTTGAAATTTGAAAGCTTTAAGAATTTTGCCTGAAACAAAGAACAAAATAAAGTACCCTAAAATTGTTGTTGTAAATTAGCTTAGTACCCATCAATGATTCTGATCAGAATAATGAGTTCGCCCCTGGGGGCGCAAGCGCGTTATGCAGTGATGTAAGTAACTAAATCGACAATAGCCATCGATCGATATACAGTAGATTTTTTTTATTGGTAGATACTAGGGGGAATTCTGAAACTGTGAGAGTTATCAAAAGGTCGGTAAGGAGTTATGTGCTTGATTTTGAAAAAAATCAATTCTGCATAAAAAAACGAACAACTCTTTCAGTTCATAGAAGTTGATTTCAAAGTTAATATTGGGTACCTAAGCTAAAAATATACGCCACTGTAAATCTTAACGCCCAAACTTTCACATTTATGTTAAAGTTTCGGCGTCATACTCATCTATACTTCTATACTAATATTATAAAGAGGAAAGATTTGATTGTTTGTTTGTATGTTTGTTTGAATTGAATAGGCTCCGAAACTACTGGACCGTTTTGAAAAATTCTTTCACCATTAGAATCCAAAATTTTCCGTGATGAACATAGGCTATATAATATTTTCAAAAAAGTTAGGGATCCGCATGAAAAATTCAATAATTGAACCGTGCGCTGTATATCCAACCTCTTTTTTCTATTATGGCGCGTCAGAATAGAAAAAGAGGTTGAATATAATAGCGCACGGTGCTTGCCTTTTCTCTACGGCCAGTGTCAATTATGGAGTGTCGAGTCAATGTCAAAAATCCCAATTCTGTTACAAAAAGTAAGGGATCCGTATGAAAACTGTGAAGCCCATCATGTTAGTGTGTATAATTTCTGAAAATTTTGTTTAATACCCGTGCGAAGCCGGGGCGGACCGCTAGTATGATACAAGGTGGTTTGCAATTGTACAGGGAACGATAATTCAATTACAAATTGAATTGGAGAGTGAAGTGGTATCTATTACTTTGAAACAATGGCCGCCAATAATAAACTTGCTGAATAAACTGTATATTGTAGTTATAGTCCAATTACTTTAATCACCAAAATCAACTTTTAAGGTTAGATCGTCCACTACAGCGGGTACCTGTTCAACTACAGACGTGAAAATAACGTTTGTGAAAATAAGTCCAGAGGCCTTAGACAATGTAACATTTGATCAGCGAAAGCGATTGTAGAAAAGTACAAAAATGTATGGATTTGACATATTCCTTCGCTATTACACATCACAATGACAATCATTATAGCTCAAATGATGCCGAATTCAATTGGTAGACAAAGTAACCTTCGCGTATCGATCGCCTTGTCTATTCGTCTGATCGCTTAATGCCGTGATGTTGGTGCAATTGGTTGTCAATCTGTTGTTGTTAGACTGTCATAGTTTGAAGTTTTGCGCTCGTATTTGTGTTATTAATGATTATTTTTCGAATTATTAATGCCAAAACCATTTAAAAGCAGTGCAAGAGAGATTGTGTTGAAGGTGCGTGCCTTTTGTGAGGAATAAAAGGCAGACCATAATTAATTCCACTAAATCTAGTGCGATCTCTCATTACCGCCATCACTGGTTAGTAAAATAGGGATACCAGCTTTTGACATGATACCTTTAGATCATAAGATTTACTCACATAAGCAGATAAAAAAAAGTAATTTTTTCAGGTAATTTAATTTATTTTGTTACATTATTATTTATCCTTATTTGTGTTTATATAAATATTGCATTTTATAATATATAAATACAAATTTTATTTGTTATTTTCAGGCATGTCGGAGAAAACCGTGAGTAGAATCTAAAGAAAGCGAAGTTGCCTTTATGTCTCAAAAACTCTTTTCGTCTGGAAAACATCGTCAAAAACGTAAACGGTGGATCTTGAAGATTTCAATTTATGAGCATTATTTGTGTTGACCATAATTAGTGTCAGGAAAATTTCAATAAATAATTTAAAATTTCAATTGTTTCATTTACAACTTTCCTAGTAACTATTACCTACTATATTTATATAAAATATGAAAGTAAAACTTAAAATAAAAACACGTTTAGATAATGGGGGTAAAAGGTTAATAATGTTGGCAATATGATGCTGCCAATTCCTGAGGCAGGACATCCTATGGTGAACGGTCTGTAGTTTATAGTTGTCGAACTCAAATGTCAAATGTGTCATTAACTTATTTTGTCCGTGCAACGTTCATGAAATGATGGGTCAAATAAAAATGAGTTCCTAGTCAAGAAGGTTGGTTGGTATCTTTAACGTCAGAAACTATATAATTATTGTAAATAATTAATGTGATACATATCAATAAAATTGTTTCGATTTGGAAGTTTACCCAATGTTTTGAAATACTTATGGTAGGTAGGGTTTATTGTGTAATTAAAATCAAAAGAAAGAAAATAACAATTGTTTTTATTTTATTTTTTCCAACAAGTTCTTAAAATGATGAAGACATAAATGCGCAGAATACGGGACAATCGCAACAGCATCCTGGGGACTGTGGCAGAGGGACTATCATCACCACTCTGGAGGCACTTTGTCGTGAGGGTGATCAATGAAGGAAAATACTTCCCGCATTGATTCACAAGGGAACAGCATTTTTGTTGTATGAAATGTAATGACTATTTTTGTACATTTTCGTGGTGCCGATTTTAGACCTGAAGTCAGATTTTTTGTAGTAGCTTTAGTTTTTGAGATATAATGAAAACGTGATTTTCAAGAAAAAATTAGTTTAATTTAAAAAAAAAATTAGAAAAACAACAACTACTTATCAAAAAAATTTCTTTTATAAGATTTTCTTGCTTGAATTGGTTCACAAGGGCTGTTTTTAACAGTAGTCCGCCATCATGTGGGCATTCCAGTGACCCTGGTACCGCTCCTCCATAGTCCGAATATCTTGATGGAACCGTTCCCCTTGTTCTTCACTCAAATCACCAAGATTTTCAGAGAAACGGTCTAAATGGCTGTGTAGGAAGTGTATCTTGATACTCATATTACAACCAAGTAGTTGGAAGTTCGACAACATCACTTGAATGTGCTCTGCACAGCTTTCATCCTTTTTGTTTCCCAGAAAATTTTGTGCAATCCAAACGAATTCATTCCAGGACTTTTTCTCAATATCAGTCATTTTTCTAATAAAGTTTTTCTTATTTATGGACCATCAAAAATTTTGGCTTTCAGTTTCTCTGTACTCAAATTATGGAACTTTTTAGAGATATATTTAAAACAATCACTCCGAATCCGAATGAATGCCGTCATGCATAAGTACACATTTCAGGCTACGTTTAGAGGAATCAATAAATAAACGCCATTCATTCGGATCATATTTTTGTACTCCCATTGCTTTCAATAAACCAGGAATATCTGAACAATAAACGAAGTCCTCATCTTCAGAAAAGAATGAAAGCAATTCTGTCTCTCTGTTACGATAGTACGATATTTTTGTTTCATTGGTTAACAGATTTTTTTGCTTTAATCGAGAAGCTAGAATCTCCGATGCTTTTTTAGACAGGCCAAGGTCTCTGACTAATGCTCTCAGCTCTTCCCGATTAAAGGGCTGGGGCTCCGAAGAATATTCAGCATCATTAAAATCAGCTGTCCCACTTTCATCACTTGAAGAAGAATTTTTTTCTTCTAAGCCTTGATCATTTTGTGTAGATGAAGATGCTTAATATGGTACTAACGCATCGCCGAAGTACAGGACTGGTCGAGTAACAGATAAAAAGTCAGGGTAAATCCACGTGGACCGATTTCTTTTGTTAATCCCGTTTATATGAACTACGCAAAAATAACAGTTATCCTGATGATTTGAAGGTTCTCGCCAGATCATTGGTGTTTGATACTTGAAATGGGGTCTTTTCTTATTCGCCCATAATCTCAAATACTCCACGCATGTTTTACATACCATATTTAGGCACCCAGTACTTGTCGCGGGTGTCCAAAGGAAATCCAAAGTAATCAAAATACATCCGTTTTACGAACTCCGACACCTTCAGTCTACAATTTTTGAATGTATATTCACTGCAAATGTTACAGAAAGAGTTGGGATCGTTTTTACAATTATATCTTGACGAGGACATGGTAAAAAAAAAATCTTTAAAAGAAAACAGCTCGGTTTTGTGAAAGATAAGTGTAACTAGTACTAAAATATGGCCAGTAGCTGTATCTCAAAAACTAGAGCTGTTACAGAAAAAATGAGGAGATTTGAAATCAGCGACCTCGAATTAGTAAACAACAGCCATAAAATTCTATGCAACAAAAAAAAAGTCGAAATTTGTACCCTTGTTATCCTCAGCTCAGTAGTTTTTCCGTCACGGTTCAAAATCAAAATCAAAATCAAAGTGCTTTATTTCCTTTAGACCTTACAGGACTCTTGGACACGTCACAAAATACAAGTTAAATAAGAAATAAAAATGGGAAATAAAGTGATCACTTTGATTAATTGTTCACTTCAATCTTTTTTAGGTAAAGTAAAGAAGCGAACAAGAAACCTTTACCTTGTTAGATTGTTAGTTTTAGAGTTGGAGCATAACTCGTCCCAAACTTTTTTGTCGTCTAGATAATCTGATATTTTATAGTAAGCTTTTTTACAAAGTATATTTTTGACAATCCGTTTGAATTTATTTATAGATAATTTTTGCAACTCACTTGGAATTTTGTTGTAGAAGCGTATACATTGCCCTTTAAAAGATACATTAATCTTACGTAGCCTAGTAGTGGGCACAGCCAGTTTGTTCTTATTTCTAGTATTTAAATTATGTATATCGCTATTTTTAATGAACTTATTGATATTTTTATGAGTGTACAACAAATTTTCATAAATATATTGACATGTTACTGTCATTATGTTTATTTCTTTGAATTTTTCACGCAAGGATTCTCTGGGACCCATATTATAGATTGCACGAATAGCCCTCTTCTGCAGCACAAATATGGTGTTAACATCTGCAGCGTTCCCCCACAGCAGTATGCCATAAGACATAATACTATGGAAGTAGCTGAAATAGACTAGTCTAGAAGTATCAACGTCTGTAAGATGACGGATTTTTTTGACTGCATACGCTGCAGAACTAAGTCTCTTCGATAGCTTATCTATGTGTGAGCCCCATTGAAGTTTACTATCTAAAGTTATTCCTAAAAATACAGTACTTTCTACTATTTCTAAAGATTCCTCTTTTACCTTTACATCGGCCTTAACTTGTTTTACATTGGGTAGAATAAATCTAATACATTTCGTTTTGGTTTCATTACGCAGAAGATTATTGACACTAAACCAATTGACTACTTTTGAGATTGCATTATTCACATCGTCGAAATTTGTGTTATGACGTTTCATTTTAAAAATTAGTGAAGTATCATCAGCAAACAATACAATCTCGTGATTATTCTTAACGAGATGAGGGAGGTCGTTAATATAAACAAGAAATAGGAAAGGACCGAGGATAGACCCCTGCGGTACACCCATTGTAACTACAGATCCCGAAGAACGTTCCCCATTAATGTCAACTCTTTGTATCCTGTCACACAAGTATGAAGTAAGAAGATCCAAAGAGTTGTCTTTTATTCCATAATGATGTAGTTTCCTGATTAATGTTACATGGTGTACACAATCAAATGCTTTTGACAAGTCGCAAAAAACGCCTAAAGCATCTTGCGACTTCTCCCAAGCATCAAAAATATGCGATACCAACTCTACACCAGCATCAGTGGTAGACCTGCCGCGAGTAAACCCAAATTGCTTACAGTGAAGCAGGTCATTGCCATCGAAATGCCTTAGCAATTGATGTAAAATAAGTTTTTCAAAAACTTTGCTGAACGTTGGCAAAACTGATATTGGTCTAAAGTTAGTGGGGTCAGACCTACTACCTGATTTAAACAATGGAATTATTTTACTATGCTTCATTAGATCAGGAAATACACCACAGTCAATAGATTCATTGAATATAAAAGCTAGATCTGGTGCAAGTGTATCAATCAATGGTTTAATAAGTCTAACAGAAACGCCCCAGAGATCTGCAGTTTTTTTTACATTCAATAGATTAAAAGCTTTTTTAATATAAGTTTCATTGACATGATTGAAATTAAATTTATTTTTGCATTTGGGTACATTTTCTATAAGCAAAGACTCAGCGATAACTTGAGATGAGTTTAAGCACTTTGTAGTAGAAATTGGAATGTCAGTAAAAAAGTTTTCAAATGCTTGGGCTACGTCAACGTCATTTTGGACTGAGCAATCATTAATCTTTAAGTTATAATCATTATCGTAAGTACTGACCTTTCCAGTCTCACTATTTATTATTTTCCATGTCGATTTTATTACATTTTCACTATTTCTGATTTTCGAGCTTATATAATTAGATTTTGCCATTTGACAAACTTTTCTGAACATTTTTGAGTAGTTTTTTACTTTTTCTTTGAACTCAAGACTAAAATTGTATTGTTTTTCATTATACAGTTCATACAAAGTTTGCCTACTCTTATGTATACCTACTGTTGCCCACTCACTAAAGTTGAGTTTTTCTGAGACCACAATCGACTTGGGTGTGAATATTGAATTGAATGCAGTGGTGAATTTGTTAAAAAAACTGCAATATGACTCATTAGGGTTGTTATATGAGTAACAAGGTGGTGGTTTAGAATCCCAATCCAATTTCAACCGCTCAAATCGACTGGTGGTCACAGGTATGTATGTTATTTTTTTTTTTACATTATTATTTTTAACTTTAATTTGTAATTTGATTATTTGACCTAAGTGGTCTGATTTTAAGTTACTTATTATATTTTTACTAACAATTTTATCATTTAAGCAAACAAACATATTATCTATACATTTTGCTGAAGTTTCAGTTATTCTAGTGGGTTCCAAAAATAGTGGCTTTAGATTATAAGAGTTAAATAAGTTAATTAATCTACTACTTAAGGAGTACACTTCTAAAAGATTAATATTAAAGTCTCCACATACTATGAGATTTTTGTTTGATTTTGATATTTTAAATAAGATGTCATCCATAATTTTTTCAAATACACTCGAGAGCAATGAATCCGGGTCACTCAAAAAAAAAAAAATCTCGTAAAGTAACCCTTAGTTGCATTAACCTAGCATTCTTACTTTCCGAGATTTTTTTTTTTTTGAGTGACCCGGATTCATTGCTCTCGAGTGTATTTCAAAAGAGGCTGATGGTGGGGTGTATACGCTTACTACAATAGTTTGCTCCAACTCAACACATGCTACTTCAATGTGGCTTTCAATCGATAAACAAACTATGTCTTTACGTTCTTTAAATTTTATAAGTTTATTTAGTAATATTAAAGAGCCTCCAGAGGTTCTGTTGTGTATTGTTTCTTTTCTATAATTAATCTTTATATTTTATTGCTGTGTGTTTTTTTATTTAAATGTGTGATTATTTTGTCGTAAAACTATGGACTAAGCCATGGATTTATGAAAAGTACGGATAGAATCCTGTCAAATCAAACTTGAATCTTAGCAATGGCGGAATGACATTGAGTGTCAGTGTATAGAGAGTTGCCAACAGAAGAAAAAATTACCCATAATTTTTATAAATATTCTTCATACTAATTGTTCACTTATTAATATGAATATGTAAATTATAATGAATCATTTTAGGTACTGCTTTAGCCCCGGTAATTGTGTTTATTAGACCTACTTTTTATAATTTTCAATTTACGCCAGCGTTTTAGGGTGCTAACTGCAGTGAATTTTATTGTCCCCCAAGAACAGAACAGAACACTGTACTTTCCCGGGATTAAATAGTAACTACCCCTATTTGCTAATCGAAGTAATTTCAACAAAATCTGTTCAGGCCTCTGAGTGTGTGTGCAGAAGTAACAAAGATAAACTCATCCAAAGTCTCATTCCATGTCTAATTTTAGTTTGAATAAATTATTCTTTGTGCCTATTAACTGGCTGACAACATTTTCTGCCTGCGGCTTCGCATACGTTGTTCCTATGGAAATGCCTAGCCTAACCAATATATATTATATAAAAAATTATAAATATTTAAATGTACATTTGCAGCCATATCTTATGATTGTTACTGGGAAGATCAATGAAATGTTATGTAAAAAAAATATACATTATTCTCATATTCATTGTTTTTTTGATACATTATAAATAAAAATTTATGTATCCTACCTACATTTAATGCCCGCATGCTTTTACATGAAATATCTTCATGCACACTGCATGCTACACTAGATTTAGTGGGATTCAAATTATTTTAATTATAAGATTCTCTGATTATGCGAATTCAATTTAACTTCCAATTTTCGTCACCCGGAAATCTGAAAAAATATTGACTTTTAGTTATGCCCCACGGCTATCGATAATCTCGATATAACATCTGCGTAGCATGATCGTCAGTAAAAGTATTATCCAAATGGGTTCAGCTATTTTGGAGGTTAGCTCAAATAAAAAACAATTTCGAAATTCGTATCCCTAAAGCTAAGCTATTGTATAGATATTACAAACTGAAAGAACAATGGCAGAATTTGGTCTGGACTTTTTTTTGCGTCCATGGATCTGATGTATATGAATCAAATTTAATAAATTTTCTACGATTTTTCAATTATTCACTCCTTCTCGTAAAGGCCGGAGTTATTTTATGATATATAAAAGCTTATCAAATGATATTCGAATTAGGTACATTCGAAATGTTACCATTTTATTAGTGGTGCGGGTACAATTATTGAATGCAATGTATCATTTTGTCTTTGATTTGTCTTTGATAGTGTCATGTTGTCAGCGGTTGTCTGTCAAGACGCCATAGAATCTAGAACGTAGTGGTTTTATTCTCTTTGACAGAATCCTTCCGAGACTTCGGCGTTTTTCATCTCTGCTGTGTTTTGTGTTTATATTTTGGTTTTCTATTTATTTTTACCCGAATTACGGAAGCCACAGGCGACGTATGTAACACCCGACCTGGACTGTTTATGGACTGATTGATACTGCCCTGTGTCTGGCTAGTGCGTGCCCTTAGGACTCCGATATTGTTGTTTTGGGTGTTCTGGGCATTTTCTATGTAAAATAAAAAAATATCTATTAATGTAGGTATACCTATATATATATATAATCAAAGACCTATATATATTGTTTTAAGTAGGTACCTATATAAGTTATCTAGTAGGAACTCGTAACATAACACAACCTTTGCTTAGCTTCGGGCTAGATGATGCTGTGTGGATTGTCCAACATTATTTATTAAAACCCTGTTTTTTTGTGTTTACGGGGCAAGTAGGTACATTTTTTTTAATACACGCCCAGCTTTCGTAAACAAGAAGAGAAGTTTAGAATTTGTTTTGCTCATTTTGTTTATCATTTCTCATTTCGATTATATAAGGTGGCGTGGTCTAATTGATAAGACCAAACCCAAGACCAAACCACATTATCCATTTCTTTATGATTTGATTTCAATCTGCGATGTTTTATAGACAAATATTGTTTGACGTTCATTCTTAACCAAAAAATTCAAACACTGAAATCTTTTTTTTCCGGCTTTCCCCAAAGAAAATAGTCTCATTTATAGATTCTGGAGCTAACGCCAAATCTTTTAACATTTTTTTCATTACGGGACGCTTCAATTTGATCCCAGACAATTCTTAGTATGGAGACCTGCCATTGTTCTTTAATATCCTAATTATATTTCGAATACTTAATACATATTATTTTATAGGTACCAGGATGATAAATAAATGCCTATATACCTGATTCATAATTTCAAGTCAATAAAATATGAGAATTAAAACATTTTTAAAATCCTCCCACACTTACTGGAAAATTTACATGTTTACATGTTGGCAGCACTGGCGAGATTTTGTGCTTGTGTTTGATTTATAATGTCGATAATAATTTTGCGTCAAATCGATAAAATAAGTTGGTGATATAAGAAATTTATCTACGAAATGTGATCCGGTGTTTTTTATTGACAAACCCATTGTGACTTTTGCAACATCAAACCACACAAGACGGCGTTTTCTGTTTATTTTGGTTTGTTTACAATGGGGTTCATCAGTTGGTGTCTATAGCCGTAATGGCGATGGCCAGCATACTTTTTGATTGATTGGCACGCTTGCTTGATTGGAGGGCTTCGTTTTATTGTGTTCTGATACTCCTTCCGTACTTATTTATAGTTTCATGGACTAAGCATTGTCTGAAATAAAACCTTTTTTTTTTAAATACATATTTTACGATGATACCATTGTATCATCACAGTAATATTGGAGTAAATCACAGAAATTCGAAACAATTTTGTATTTTAACTGTAGCGTTTTAGTTTGTATAGTAATTTCTTTTGACTCTCGCCCGTAGAAGTCAATTAAGTTATTTTTTTGCCGCTCATTTGCATTCGTGTTTTATTTAGTTTTTGTTTCGTTGTTATATTTTTAATCCCTTATTGACAGGTAAACAAGGGCGCGATCGTGAATGCTCATCCACGCTTGCGCATAGCTACTCTAGATTTTGACGTAATTCCTACAGCTGTTTATGAAATCGCCATTTTGATTTGATTTCTACAGGGTCTTAGCGTTCGCTAGTGGATCCATCAAGAGAATAGACAGCAAAGCGAAGTCGCTGGCCAAAACTGCCACTTGGCTATGCATTTGATGGAAGTAATCGTTCGATGTTGTCAATCGGTTTGGTGGAATCAAAATATACGTACATTGCCTATGTACCAAAAATCTTGACGTTGAAGTTTGCCATCGCTTGAGCTATAACAATTTTTAAAATCGAATCGGTTCATAGCGAATGCCGGTTGGCTAGGCGCTCAGGTTGGAAACAAGAAAATATTTTTAAATGTTCACAGAAACGCGGAAAGGGTTAAAACTGTTTTTTTCTATTTCTTTACCTCGATCGACGTTTCGAACAAATTAAACTGTATAACCAAAACCGACACTTGTCTAACGTGAAAAACTAGCCACGTCATAGTAGCGCACAGTACAATAGGCTATCACGTCGAGTGCCCGGTACAAGGTGTACTCACACTAGCTAGGTATAAGTACAGGGTGCGGCGCGGCGGGTCTGCCTGTGACGTGACGGTTGACGCGGGCACAAAGCGCGCGTTTTTGCCCGCTGAGCTGATTTCAGGGCGAGCGAGGAAACATACGGGCACTGTGGAGTGGACTGAGGTGAGGCTAGTTACAGCTCACACACACACCCACAGGTGTTGTTCGTTCTTGTTAGGTACAATGTGTAAGTATGTACATAACATGTGCTGGAGTGAAGTTTATTTTATCATCAAGCGGTACTATTGGCGTGTTCTACAGATCTAACTAAGATAAGCTAAACTAAGATAAGGCCAGATTCAAGGCTATCTATAATTATGTATTCACATGAATCAGGAAGAAGTAAAAATTTATCTAGATTTTCTCGTCCGCTGCGGCCGGTCACCGCCTACTCTCCCGCACATAGTCTTACATGTCTGAACTAGGTTACCTACTTTACCTACAGCGTTGTCATTTAACTTTTTTCCATAGGACTTGTAGTATTGCTGGAAATCTAGATCGAGAAAAACATATTTTTTCCCCACACCCCATCCACTTCGTGACCGATCTGAGGTCCGTAAATTATTTTTCCTTTAATTTTTGTTATATTCTGTTCCTTTTCTAATGCGTTTCATCGTACTATTATTTCTGAAGTGTCACAATTTATCTACCCTGGTCTAATAGAAACAAGGAACAGCCAAAATTTTCCAACTTTCGTCCATTACAAATACGAATATTATAGGTACCAGTTACCTACTTCTGAGGTGAGGGAGTAGGTATTATTTATGATACTTTACTATGATACGGAATTTTGCTGCTATAGAGCCGTGTGGTGCCGGCATAGAATTTCACCACCCCCACTCTTCCCGTGGGTGTCGTAAGAGGCGACTAAGGGACACACACCGGGGGGCGGGCAGCAGCGCCTTCTGCAGAACACCTCCACCGAACTGCGATCCCCAACGCGCATGCCCAGCGTGGGGATTATGGGCAATAACCCCCAAATGATGAATAATGCCATTTATGTCGCTCATTAGGGGAGGCCTGAGGTCCAGCAGTGGACTATTATAGGCTGATGATGATGATGATGAATTAGGTATAGATTGTAAAAAGGACTTACAACGCGAGACCATAAGGGTTTAGAAACCAATCTCGAAACCCTAAAAGCTGAGTATTTTTTATTTTTCTGTCTAAGGTACAACAATTTAAAAAATAATAACGACATAATAGTGCACACAGCGGGCGATGAAGAACGTTTTGCGCACGCCAGGGAAATTGTTGTATCCCTGAATCAGTTCTAATACCTGTAGATTGTTCGCAACAGTCTGCACTGCAGACAGGTAGTCTCTAACTGCAGACTCTGCAGTTAGAGACTTCTGTAGCGCGTTGGGCGAACCTTTGAGGCAGCACCAATACCGTTGCGGGTTTGAATCCCGCCCTAGGGACAAAAGTTTGCACTATAAACAATATATGAATGTATAACAGTCATGCATAACACGAGATGTGTGGATTATTGATTTTTGGTTAGCTCAATTGTTTGAATTGTCAATACTAGTTCTAATTAATTTTTATAAAGTGTTAGATTGTAATACTGTACCCACATGTAGTCTATACTAATATTATAAAGAGGAAAGATTTGATTGTTTGTTTGTTTGTTTGTTTGTTTGTTTGAATTGAATAGGCTCTGAAACTACTGGACCGAGTTAAAAAATTCTTTCACCATTAGAATCCTTTATTTTCCGTGATGAACATAGGCTATATAATATTTTCAAAAAAGTTAGGGATCCGCATGAAAAATTCAATAATTGAACCGTGGGCTGTATATTCAACCTCTTTTTCTATTATGGCGCGTCAGAATAGAAAAAGAGGTTGTATAGCGCACGGTGCTTGCTTTTTCTCTACGGCCAGTGTCAGTTTTGGAATGTCGAGTCAATGTCAAAAACCCCAATGCTGTTAAAAAAAGTAAAGATCCGTATGAAAACTGTGAAACCCATCGTTTTAGTGTGTATAATTTCTGAAATTTTTGTTTAATACCCGTGCGAAGCCGGGGCGGGCCGCTAGTACAGTATAATGTGATGCTAGGCGCAGTGTGTTCGTGCCGCCATTGTCCGCGCGCCGCTCGCGCTCGCGGCGGCTTTCAAATGTCATATTTGGGTAATTGTCGGGAGTTTAGCGTTATTGTTTCCTTTTCGGTAGTTTTGGACACTTTCGGGTTAATAAATTATAGTTGGCTGTTAGTTTGATCTATTGTTCAATTGTGTGGTGTGTTCGAGTTTATCTATGTGTGTCGAGTTTAGAACTGCCTGACTAATAGCTGTTTTACTTTTGTAATATTTTGTATGAGAATCTACTTACCTAGATTTTACTAGCGGTCCGCTCCGGCTTCGAGCGGGTATTTAACAAAAAAATATTTTTGCATGCGAAACCCTAATTTTTTTGAAAATATTTTATAGCCTATGTTCATCACAAAAACTTTTGGATTCTAATGGTGAAAGAATTTTTCAAATCGGTCCAGTAGTTTCGGAGCCTATTCAATACAAATAAACAAACAAAACAATCAAATCCTACCTCTTTATAATATACTAGCAGCCCGCCCCGGCTTCGCACGGGTATTTTAAAGAATTTTAAGTTCTTACATACACACGTTAGATAAGGTTGTTTATTATTGAAGTTTTCATAGGGATCACTAACTTTAAAAATATTCTATAGCCTATGACTATCATTCTTATGATGATTTTTTTCCAAAAAGGTCTAGTAGTTTCGGAACTTATTCAATTCAGACCACAAACAAACAAAAAAACCTCTCCTTTTTAAAATTGTACCTTTACCTCCTTTACTTATATAAAGAAAAACAGGGAGAACTTTATTTTTTGGCATTGGCTTTTCTCTCGCACCGCTATATCGCCTACATCGATCGTTTTTCTGAGCCTACATCGCATGGTTCCAATCTTGAAGTTTTTATATTTTTTGACATTGAGTTTCCTCTCGCACCCTCAGAACTCGCACCCCAGTAACGAATTGTGATGTCTATGACAATCCATAACTGACACTGGCGGAGTCGTCGTAGCAAAAGCGGTGCCATAAAAAAAGAAGTTGAAGTTGAGTCACAGCAAAAGCGAGCAGCGCAAAAAAGAAAAAAAAAGAAGTTGATGTATATCGCTATGGTTTTATTATTGAAGTTTTTATACGGATCTCTAACTTTTTTGAAAATATTTTATAGCCTATGTTCATCACGGAAATTTTAGGATTCTTATGGTGGAAGAATTTTTCAAATTGGTCCAGTAGTTTCGGAGCCTATTCAATTCAAACAAACAAACAAACAAACAAACAAACAAACATACAAACAAACAAACAATCAAATCTTTCCTCTTTATAATATTAGTATAGACTAGCAGCCCGCCCCGGCTTCGCACGGGTATTTTAAAGAGTTTTAAGTTCTTACACACACACGTTAGATAAGGTACTTTATTATTGAAATTTTCATAGGGATCGCTAACTTTAAAAATATTCTCTAACAATGATTATCATTCAAATGATGATTTTTTTTTCCAAAAAGGTCTAGTAGTTTCGGAACATCGGAACCTATTCAATTCAGACCACAAACAAATAATAAAATCTTTCCTTTTTAAAATTGTACCTTTACCTCCTTTCAAACATCTATACTAATATTATAAAGAGGAAAGATTTGATTGTTTGTATGTTTGTTTATTTGTTTGTTTGTTTGTTTGTTTGAATTGAATAGGCTCCGAAACTACTGGACCGAGTTAAAAAAATATTTCACCATTAGAATCCTTAATTTTCCGTGATGAACATAGGCTATATAATATTTTCAAAATAGTTAGGGATCCGCATGAAAAATTCAATAATTGAACCGTGGGCTGTATATTCAACCTCTTTTTCTATTATGGCGCGTCAGAATGGAAAAAGAGGTTGTATAGCGCACGGTGCTTGCTTTTTCTCTACGGCCAGTGTCAGTTTTGGAATGTCGAGACAATGTCGAAAACCCCAATGCTGTTAAAAAAAGTAAAGATCCGTATGAAAACTGTGAAACCCATCGTTTTAGTGTGTATAATTTCTGAAATTTTTGTTTAATACCCGTGCGAAGCCGGGGCGGGCCGCTAGTGTTTATATAAAAACAGGGAACACTTTATTTTTTGGCATTGACTTTTCTCTCGCACCGCTTTAACGCCTACATCGCATGGTTCCAATCTTGAAGTTTTTATATTTTTTGACATTGAGTTTCCTCTCGCACCCCAGTAACGAATTGTGATGTCTATGACAATCCATAACTGACACTGGCGGAGTCGTCGTAGCAAAAGCGGTGCCATAAAAAAAGAAGTTGAAGCTGAGTCACAGGTCACAGCTGAGCTTCTTGGTCACAGCAAAAGCGAGCAGCGCAAAAAAAGACAAAAAAGAAGTTGATGTATAGCGCTATGGTTTTATTATTGAAGGTTTTATACGGATCTCTAACTTTTTGAAAATTTTTTATAGCCTATGTTCATCACGGAAATTTTAGGATTCTTATGGTGGAAGAATTTTTCAAATTGGTCCAGTAGTTTCAGAGCCTATTCAATTCAAACAAACAAACAAACAAACATACAAACAATCAAATATTTCCTCTTTATAATATTAGTATAGACTAGCGGTCCGCCCCGGCTTCGCACGGGTATTAAAAAAAAATTCAGAAATTATACACACTAACACGATGGGTTTCACAGTTTTCATACGGATCCCTTACTTTTTTTAACAGCATTGGGATTTTTGACATTGACTCGACACTCCATAACTGACACTGGCCGTAGAGAAAAAGCAAGCACCGAGCGTATACAAGGTGTAACATTATATGTGTACTAAGCGAAAGGGGGTGAATTTCCACCCCCCGGGGACCAACTTTTGTTCAACGACTTTTCGAATTTCGATCGGTATATCGCTGTTGTCACTTTTGAAAGGCACTAGTAAATTAAAACTTTTTGTATGGGAAACTGAAAATAGGAATTTTTTATTATCTCCCCCCCACAACTGATCAGCATTGGGGTCTGAACCTCCCCCCTTCGGCTTACTACACATATTATGTTACACCTTGTATATTCAACCTCCTTTTCTATTCTGTCTGACGCGCCATAATAGAAAAAGAGGTTGAATATACAGCGCAAGGTTCAATTAATGATTTTTTTATGCGGATTCCTAACTTTTTTGAAAATATTATATAGCCTATGTTCATCACGGAAAATTCAGGATTCTAATGGTGAAACAATATTTCAAATCGGTCCAGTAGTTTCGGAGCCTATTCAATTCAAACAAACAAACAAACATACAAACAAACAAACAATCAAATCTTTCCTCTTTATAATATTAGTATAGAAGTATAGATATAGATTTACAAAAACAGTGACAAATGTAGCATATTGGTGGCTCTTCAATATGTTAACAGATGCAAAAGATCTAGATTATATAATTATATCTATTTTAAATCACAGCTTGAGTTTGCTCCTTCGCTATTTTAAAGTCCCCTTCAACTAGTAGTGTTATAAATAACTCTTGCCTACTAGCGTCGCGTCGCGTCGCGTCGGTCGCGTCGCGTCGCGTCGGTCGCGTCGCGTCGCAGAAGGCAAGGCGCGCGGGTGCGTCACGCCGCGGCCCTGTCGTTCCCTGTCCACACCTCGCTGACACTCACATTTATTATTCAGGATCGAGGGCGATTATCGGTGCTGTTACCCTATCTATAGGGCTTTCTTTCACAAACATTAACGCTTACACGTTGAAATTTCGTCTCTACAGCGCAACTGTTAGAGTTGATTCTAAAATGGCATTTTATCATATCAGCGATCGTGAAAATCACCACGGGTTTGATGTAGCGCATGCTTTGACATTGAAAACGCTCGCTTAACAAATTGAGCTTTATTCTCAAACATGTAGGGTTTAAAGCTTGATGGAGGAACGATTTAAGCTGTAGGGTATTTTTATGAGTATAAAGGTGCGTTCACATGAGCGCAAGCGGAATGTCCCCATGGGAGCGTGCATCTGGCATGGTTACACGTGATGTATGGATGTACCCGCGCCTCTGCCCTGTGTTAAACTATAATCGGGGGTGGCTATAAATACGGTCCCATTCATCTCCACGGGCGATCATACTTAACTACTTATTGATATTATTGTAAGGGATATTGACACCCCGCTTTTATTTGAGGCGGTGGTAGCTTCTGCCTGCAGCTTTTCACGTTACGTTGTACGAGTTCACAAAGTGTCAGCTTCACTGACCAATCTACATCTTCTCTTAGAGTCCATAGCCCAGGTGATCGGAATGCTGGCTGTTATTTCGACTTGGCTGGAGCACTGGTATTTCATTTCATTTATTTATTCACAAACAAATAAACATTTGTGTCGGAATTATAGTACAATTATAAAATTATGATAAATAAAGTTAATGTCAAATTTGCTACATTTACTAATTAGGTTCGATCATACCGAGCGACCTATCGCGCGCGCCGACCACCGGTTCCCAACTTTTTTCGTTAAATATGCAAATATAATCATTTAATCATAATTATATTGCAAAGGTAATAGTTACCTACATCAGAGATTAGGAAGTGGGTACCTAGTGGTACATTTTTAGACTCTTTTCAATGTATTTCAAAAAGTACATACCTAAATTCCGAAAAGTATTTTGAGTTGTACAGACTAGTACCTTTTATTTGATACTACGACATCAATGTTTGTAATGAAGGTAATCTTTAAATCTTTACAGACGCAAGAAATGTTTTTTTATTTGAAATTCAAACTTTATCCTTAATAATTAAACCGTAACGGTTTGGAAACTGATTTCAAAACCCTAAAAGGCAATTTTTTTATTCGAAACAACTTTATTTAAGTTGATTAACTAAATCATCATTATATTATAAGTATGATAACAGGCAAAAATAAAATTAAATGAAAATAAAATAAAACACAGAGTTCCCTAAGAGAGCTATTATTCTAAATCTAAATGAAATGTGTCCCCGCGGGGTGTGTGCAGCGACCGATGCCATTCCTCGTGATGTATGTCGTGTCAAACGTAACGAGCGATGTAAAAACCCGGTACAATTGAAACACGACGTTCAAACAGTATGGGGTAGGTAAGTACGGGGTGTGGGGGGGAGGGGGTAATTGGTATATTGTTGGAGACTGCTCAACGAGCTTTGTTGTGATTTATGGACGCTAATTCGGAAGGGATTTATTGTTTTAGAGTTTTTAGCTTTTATTTCAATTTGATGGAACGTAAAATATGAATTTCGTTAGTGAGACTTGAGAGTTTCACCTAGAGCTCGTGGCGAAACCAGCATCTCCTTTTAATGTTGTCAACGGTTCAGAACCTCGCCTATACACACACAACACACACACAGCATTCATTGTTATCCTCCTCAGAAACATAAAAACATTGATTAGTTGACAATATATAAGTATACCGCGGCACTACGGCCTTTATTAGTCTCGACTGTGGACTAACATTGATGATGGTGAAGATGAATTATTAAATAAAGATAGTTGCTTATGTATAATATTTGCTTCTTTTAACTTGGACACGTATAAGATAACCAACCGTAATTTCAAGCTGAGAGCAAAATCAATCTCCACGATCTTGATTCTCACAAAATGACTGATATGCACTATTTTATTCAATATTCTTCAATTATTTTATTATTAGAACCACTAAGGAAAGACTTGAATCGAGAATTGACAGTGACCTTTTTTTGTTCAACAAGTTAATACTATGCTCAAACACTTTCTTTTCTTATTTTTTTAGGAGATACCCTTAAACAGATTCCGATGCCTAATACTAATAATTTAAAGACCTGATAACTAAGTCATAGGTTGAGTCGGTTGGTGCAGTGGTTATTATTATTACTCATGTGAACGACAGCGGTACACTGAAAATAAATAATGAACAGAACAACTTGAATAAAACATTTTCAGCTAAAATAACTTTACAAGTGTCGATAGAAACCACTCGAGTCTCAAAGAGTTTATACGTTAAATGAAAAATTAAATTCTTGCCACTTATATCAATAGGCCCTTTGAGTTAAAGGGGTGATTTATAAAAGGAGCTGCTTTGAGCGGATAATGGTACGAAGCCATTATTTGCATAAAGGAGGTGCCGACCTCCTACTAGCGGGCAATGGCTCAATGACCGAGGATATAATATTTAAGAATCATTCCGCAGCTGTTAGGGCATTATCTTTTACCGACTTTGCAAAAAGGAGGATGTTGGCTATAAATGTACTGTCAGCTGCACTTCCAAAACTTCACATTTTATGTGAACATGCTACTTTCAAATAAGTATACGCTACAATTTTTAAATTTTATGTTAATCATTGTAATTATCCTAACGCAGTATACCGTTTATCATAATCATAATGCATACACTATTTAGTTGTGTATTTGTTTAACATCGCTTATCAAAATAATTTAGTCAAAACCACGCCCTACATGTAAAAAAAATGACGCAAAATCATTAAAAAACTATCATACAGTTCAAATGGAAGTATTGGATCGCTATCAGTCTACGAAAAATATAAGTTCCTTTCAATCAGGTAGGAGCGCAGCGCAGCGCGACATGTACCTATAGACTGTACTCGGACGCGAGGGAAGTAACAGGAAGTATGCTCACAGTATACAGGTGACACTAAGACATTGTAGCAGTAAACTAACTTAGATTTTCTAAGCTAGTTACTAGTTCTAGTGCCAACGCACGCCTGAGATTTCATATTTCTCTAGTCTAGTCCACTTACTCTTTAGTTTTCAAAGACGGGCTCACAACAAAACTTTAATAACAGTATATTAAAAGAATTTCTGTAGGTACCTACATCTAATTGGACCTTTGTCTAGTGGCGTCACTAAATTAATACTATAAAAACTCTTATTTTTCTGAAAAGTTTAAAAGAAGTTTTATAATAAACAACATCCATAGTGCTTCTGGCACGATTATTTAATTTACCTGGACCTGTGTTTAATATTGGATTTCTTGAGTTCTGCAAGTATCGTTGTTCAAGTGTTCCTTCCGATAACCCAACCATATTTACATAAGCCTTTCACTTAGCACATCTCCTGCCAATTATGATTAGTTGAGCACACGGTTCATGTTCCCTGTTACAAGTACAACATAGGTTTGGAAGTGAATCAGATTACAGCTGTTCACATTTACCAAACCGGATGGAATTACATAACGAAGGCGAAATCATGAGACATTTCGTAACAAATTTGAAATTCACGAAATGAAATACCTACCATTGATTGACTCTCACCTACACCCCTACCCTACTCTCACCTCCCTTCAACCTTTCAACGTTAAAAGCCATCAGATTAGATTAGATTTTGATCTATTCTGAAAATTTAATATAGACTTTACTATTTACGTAAAGTAAACCAGATTAAAGCTAGGCGTGAGTTCTCCATGTTTACAGATACTGTTTTTCAACGAAGCATTTTTATTTAAATTCACTTCAATGCATAAACATTTCACGACTTACAATTATTAGGTCTTAAAATGCCTCAAGCTTCTGCTTGTGTTGAGGCTTTCTAACCACTGGACATCGAACTTTACTCTGATGTAAAGGTCACACACTACAATAGCTTTTTTTTAAACTTAACATGCATTCTATTACATTTATATTCGTTTGAAACATTAGAACTTTTATTCTGTATTTCCGTCTTAGAAATATATCTGACGTTCACCGAATGATCACTCTTATTGTCTTACTTTGATAGTTTCCTATACTGGCTTCCGGTTTTGATCGGTTCTTGTACCTAGTCATCAACAACAGTCGCGACAGTAATCTTTGCGATATCTTACCGTGTTCTAGCTCAAACCCTGAATGTTATAGTTTGTAGGGGATAAAAAAACAAGTACGACAAGTGCGAGTGTAACTCGCGCGCCGAGGGTTTTGAACTTTTGTCGTTTAGGTAGGTACGTATATGACGACCTGTTGGCGCGGTGGGCTTACAACGCAGGAGGTTGCGATTTGATTTCTGCCTCGGGACAAATATATGTAGGATCTTCAGATTATTTGTTCGGGTGTTCTAGTCCTTTTTTGTACCCAAAAATAAATCATCTAATGATACTTATACTTTATTCAGTATAACAGCTATCGTAGTAATACCAATAACACAAGCTTTGCTTAGCTTGTGGGTAAATGATACTGTGTGGATTATCTAGGATACATATCTCTTCTCAAAAATTTTGAGAACAACGGTTTTGGTGCGCTGTGGAACTACTATAATAGTTAAGTACTACAGAGATTAGTGGGTAGGTAAGTGGGTTGGTATGTACTTACAATTTTTTTTCTGCTTTTTTCAACCTATTTCACTAAGTATGAAACTTAGACGATTTTCAAAACCTGTTTTGAATTGTCGAAATCCATACCTTTGATTTGATATTACTCTCAATGAAATAGCCCCCATTGTATGAAAATTAGTTTTTTGACCATAAATATTTCAAAAAGTATTATATTTACAGACTTCTCTATATTTTTCCTGTAAAATATAGATCTATATCTACAAACGCTTAGTACATTTTACATCAATCACTCTGCAATCATCGGAGATAAGGGGGGGGGGGAATGGTAAATTTTTCGACCTTTTTCAAAATATATCAAAAAGTGTAAAATCTGTCGAAATTTCAAAAACTGTATTGGAATGTACAAACCAATACCTTTCATTTGATACCCAACTCGGTGGGGTAGTCAGCCCTTCAGAAATTTTCCCCGCCCTTTTTTGACCATATTTCAAAAACTGTTATTTTTAAAGACTTCTCTATATTTTTCCTGTAAAATATAGATCCATATCTACAAACACTTGGTACATATGACGTCGATCGCTCTGCAATCTTCGGAGATAGAGGGGGGGGGGAACGGTCATTTTTTTGACCTTTTTCAAAATATTTTAAAAAGTATAAAACCTACCAAAATTTCAAAAACTATTTTGAAATCTACAAACGTGTACCTTTCATTTGATATCACTTTTGACTTTGTACGTTCCATTTAAAATTTCGATTTCAAAATTTGTATGGAAAATCTTCATTTTGATTTTTCATTTATTTTTCTATAACTATGTGCGGGCGCACAAAATGTATTATTATTTCAAATTTCAACTCAATAGCTGCAGTAGTTTCTGAGATATTAAGGATTCAAAACACAAAACAGACCCAAAGCGATTTCATAACAATGCTCACGGCGTGAGCATTGTCCAAAAGCCCTGTAAGGCCCTGCCTCTAAAGGAAGTAAAGCACTTTGATTTTGATTACCGATTTTGATTACCGATTAGACCAACACCTCAAAAAATCTAGATCCATGAGTATGGTCTCTGTCTCCACACATCAGAGTTTCAGATCACGTGGCAGAGGCTGCGTTACGTATTCACGCGCCGTTAATCCTTTCACTCACAAAAATAACAATAGACTTATCAATGTGCGGCCACGAGTGAGGCCGCACAGAATCGAAACCCACATCAATAACAAATGAAGTATCAATACGCTGCCAGAGCACACAAGCACTACCAGTAATTAAACCTTATCGACTCCTCAGGGACTGCGAGGATCAACCTCAGTTCTACGGTTATGTGTCGAGTTGATCATGACGTGGACTGAAAACGAGTTCAAAACATATCTATGAA
The DNA here is from genome assembly GCA_963931895.1 of Eupithecia pulchellata. Taxonomy (NCBI): domain Eukaryota; kingdom Metazoa; phylum Arthropoda; class Insecta; order Lepidoptera; family Geometridae; genus Eupithecia; species Eupithecia pulchellata. The sequence goes on from OZ007536.1 coordinate 12,846,701, forward strand.
AAACCTTTTTGGTTCTTTGTCTGTCGACTTTCAGTTTGACAATCTTAGAACAGGGAACAATCTGAATCATTGCTATCACCGAGAGAATATAGATCTTTCACGAAGTTTGATGAACATGAGTTTCAGTTCGTCGTTCTCCCTTCGTCACAGCTCGCCTGGCGCGCGTGTGTGTGCACGCATCACGTGGGCGAATTACATATTACAGCCCTCATAGTGACTGTCACGCATGCTGTGCCTCCTATTTAGCTGCCCCATACTGACTACGTGCTAAGTCGTGACTTTCGGGGGTTTATTTTTGCAAAAGGCATTTGATTGCCATCGGTATGTATTTAGTTTATTCGTTCTGTGCTGCCTCAGACAGAGTGCTTATTATTTTAAAAGAGCCTTTTACTCGGCAAGAGATTTTTGGGGCTGTTATCGGATTACTTTAAGCTCTCGTATATTTCCTTTAAATAATAAGTAAATTTAAATTTTTAAAAAATACACGCAGACAACGCTTGTCTATATCTATACTAATATTATAAAGAGGAAAGATTTGATTGTTTGTTTGAATTGAATAGGCTCCGAAACTACTGGACCGAGTTAAAAAATTCTTTCACCATTAGAATCCTTAATTTTCCGTGATGAACATAGGCTATATAATATTTTCAAAAAAGTTAGGGATCCACATGAAAAATTCAATAATTGAACCGTGGGCTGTATATTCAACCTCTTTTTCTATTATGGCGCGTCAGAATAGAAAAAGAGGTTGTATAGCGCACGGTGCTTGCTTTTTCTCTACGACCAGTGTCAGTTTTGGAATGTCGAGTCAATGTCAAAAACCCCGATGTTGATAAAAAAAGTAAAGATCCGTATGAAAACTGTGAAACCCATCGTTTTAGTGTGTACAATTTCTGAAATTTTTGTTTAATACCCGTGCGAAGCCGGGGCGGGCCGCTAGTTTAACATAAAATGGCGGTGTGCTCGTATTTGTAATAGTTCGGGCTAAATGTTCTATCCCAGAACTACATCCTTGGTGTCCGTGTTATTTCAATGAGCTAAAAATAGCAAGATTATTTTTATTTATGTTATTAAGATATACATTTATCCAGAACCCACCAGTTATTAACTATAGGTACCTACATACAATTATGTAGGTAGGTAGCGTACAGGTACTAACTAGAACTAAACACCGGGGGAACAACAAAAGGCCCTACCTAATTTGCACATTAATTGTTCGATTAGTTTTCTATTGACCGATAGATATAAACTTAATAAAAGTTCAGTCACTCTCTCCTCGTGATAGATGTTTTCAGTTGAATGTGGATATCACGCAGTTTTGAAACTTAAGAATTCTTTCAGAAAACTTTGAGAAACACCTAGACTTCTAGACCAGACGACATTCGTAAATTATTAAATTGATTGGCAAAAATTTTTATTATGCTTGAATAAGAAATACGCATTGAAGCAAAATATAACCATAGTTATTTTCTGACGATAGGAAAATTGTTATTTTCCCCAAAATAACATACTTAATGAAATATCACCCCAACAATAACAGAATTGCAAATTTCCCGTTTGTTTATTATTCCGGCCGCAGCAGGGTGGGCCCGGCCAACATCCTCCTCTCCCAGGAAAAACAGGCAAGGCTTAGGCATATTCAATCGTATTGTTTGACAAGAGAGACCGAACTTTACAGAATATAGCTGTACCTATCGATATAGGTACTCGTACTATGCTAGAAAGAGACAGACAATAAGCGAAATGATCCGATCCTCGTCAAATTGCAGACGTTGTCATGCTGGACAGAAATGGACGGTTAGATTACTGTTCAACTGAAGTCTGGGCTTCCGTCGGAAGGACAGAAATATAAACTCATTTATGCGAAACGATTCAATATTTTCTATTACTTTTTTCAATGCCTACTTTACTATATTAAATGGGCAAAAATCCTTTAATAACAAAGAAAATTAAAATTATCGAACTAAATAAGAGCTAGTATTGAGCTAAGTACAGAATGTTGCGAACAAACTACAGGTAGCTCAACTGATCCATATCAATACCAGTTGGAAGTGTAATTCATTCAACTGCTTTGCCATTAATCCTAAACTTGTCATTAACATCGAAAACCACATAAAATGTGTATATTGTTTTGAAAAAGCTACAGTCCACAATATGTATAGTTATAATAAGACACCACGTATAAGTGGATGGTTTGCATAAATCTATAAATGCATCGCTTTAATGATAAAGTAAAATTATAAAATTTTATTAATATATTATTAACCAGTCAGTCTCCACAGCGCAGATATCTGTGAGTGTTTCCGAAGTACTGTGCAGTGAATGCGAGCGACTGCAGCGGAGCGGCGTTCACTACAATCTGAGGATTCTGATAATGTAGCTCTGCTTACGATCGAGCCGGTTCTTTGTTATTACTATTATTATTATTACTTCTTTGTATGTTCTACTAGCGACCCGCCCTGGTTTCGCACAGCAATGCTGATACTTATAATAACATAATTAACCATTCTCTTGAATCACTCAATCTATTAAAACAGATGCATTAAAATTCATTGCGTAGTTTTAAACATCCAAGCATCTGGATGTACCTATGTAGGTAATAGGTACAGCTACCTTGTTTTCTATTATGTGGTTATGATAATTATGTCACACTATTTTTGTGCCTTTAGAAAGTACGTGACTCACACTCTAATAGCTCGCTCGTTTGGCCTGAGCTTAATAAAATTGAAACATAAGAATGAAATAATTTGCGGGTTTCACTCATAAATTCGTACAATAAATTCTAAAGGCAGTGTTACTTACGGGGCACTTTAGGTTAAGTTCGATCACTTCGGTACCTCGGTTCTTCATCGGCGCGGCGGCGCGCGGCGGCGGCGCGGCGGCGCGCGGCGGCGGCGCGGCGTTTGAAAGGCAAAGGTGTGTGTTCAGCTATAATCCAATTTCTATTACATATACAGTACAAACTTCGATTATTTATTTGTAAGTGATTCGTGCGAATGAGGATTGAATTGAGCGAAAACATAAAAGTGTCGAGGAAGCCTTTCGATCGAGCGCGGCTGTGTGAGGTACTTTAGAGGGCTTTATTGAAACATTAAAGTGATTTAGGTAATGTGAAGGTGCCCAGTATAGGAACCCAATGATGCTAACCTCATTGTAGTAACTTACGGAAACTCCAACCAATTTATCAATCGGCCAAATTTATTTTCATCTTAAATTCAAGGGTCTGTACAAAGTAGTTTTCTGGTCGTTTGGAGCAGCCCTTGTTGTGCTGTACCTACAACAAGGCGCGCCAGTGCACCGGTGCGCGCCAGTGCACCGGTGTGCGTGCACAAGTGCCTGTGATCGTGTCCACCTCCGCCAGGCGTGCAGGACCGCTGACCGCTGCCGAAGCAGAGACCAGTGCAGAGCTAAAGTAATTGTTGCATTAGATACATATACATATAATATTATGTACCTACTAGGACTTTGCCTGGGAGCATAACCATAACATATAATGGGACCTTAAATTTATAACGAAATATTAAAGACATGCCTAAGTATATGTAACTAGCCCCATAAACACAAATACTTATTGAGAATGTTAACCCTGTTCAACGACTTCTTTCGATTGTCCGATGGAGAGCAGTTCACCCCGCCCCCGCCCCGTCTCGCCCCGTCGCGCCCCGTCGTGCCCACCCCTCTCCGGCTGACGCGAATGAAACATTAGCATTATCACATAAATTAACAACACTCGGTTCTTCATTCACATGTTGATGCAGTGATTGCACCCTCAAGTAATTTAGACTTAACGACAGTGAGATAAGGTCAAGTGTTGTTTGTAATTGAACGCGTGATACCTGAATGGCGCGAACCACTCAAACGAGTGAAAGAGCAGCGAACTCGACGACTTTCAATAAAAAGGGTTAAAAGGGACAAGACATCAAATCTTGAAAATGTAATTAAATCTTTAACCCTGTATTGTTATAAGAAAACGCTTGTATGTTTTTGTATGAGGTAACGTTTTACCTACTTATTTAATGATGAATAGCAACTTAATAAAACGTTACAGGGTCCTTTTGTTGCAAATCTGCTATATCTATATCTATACTAATATTATAAAGAGGAAAGATTTGATTGTTTGTTTGTTTGTATGTTTGTTTGTTTGTTTGTTTGTTTGTTTGTTTGAATTGAATAGGCTCAGAAACTACTGGACCGATTTGTAAAATTCTTTCACCATTAGAATCCTAAATTTTCCGTGATGAACATAGGCTACATAATATTTTCAAAAAAGTTAGGGATCCGCATGAAAAATTCAATAATTGAACCGTGTGCTGTATATTCAACCTCTTTTTCTATTATGGCGCGTCAGAATAGAAAAAGAGGTTGAATATATAAGCGCACTGTGCTTGCTTTTTCTCTACGGCCAGTGTTGGTTATGGAGTGTCGAGTCAATGTCAAAAATCCCAATGCTGTTAGAAAAAGTAAGGGATCCGTATGAAAACTGTGAAACCCATCGTGTTATTGTGTATAATTTCTGAAATTTTTGTTTAATACCCGTGCGAAGCCGGGGCGGGCCGCTAGTTATTTATATGTTAGCCTATAAAAATTACAAAATACTTGCAGGACCTGTAAACTTGTAAACTGTTTAGAGCCGGCGGCGCTCTGGTATGGGCGAGACGAGAGAAGTCGCGGGCTGCCAGCTATAGACACACACGGGGCCGCGGCGCGCAAACCGTTTGTACACATAGGAGCGGGATTATTCGTATTTGATGAAAAATATTTCGTGTCATGTTGAATTTTCTCTTTTATCTAAAAATATTTGAAGACGCTATCTGATCTGCTGCGCTATTCATAATAATATTATGAATAGCGCAAACTCATCACCGAAAACTCATCTCAAAACCATATTATGGTTTTGAGATGAGTTTTCGGAATGCTAATAAAATATCTGAATAGGTATAATTGTCTCGTGTCACCATACTGCAAGTTATTTTGCTTTTTTAACTTTTAAATAAAAGTTTGCAGCTGAACTTAATAAGAACAAATGATCCCTCAAGAGAGACCCGTTCTTCGATAATATACCCGACGCAGTTCATGTACATTTACAAAGTTATTAGAACGCATTGTGTGGAGGCCGCTGAGGAGATACGGAACAGACTTCTGAGCTATTGCAGCATACATTATGCAAGCTTCAAATAGTTAATGTCGGACAATCCACACTACATCATCTAGCCCCAAGCTAAGCAGAGCTTGTGTTATGGGTACTAGATGACTGATACATATAACAATATCATCAAAACGACCAGACACCCTGAACAAATATCTGTAGATCATACAAATATTTGTCCCGAGGCGGGAATCGAACTCGGAACCTCCTGCGTTGCAGGCGGACCTTCGCCCACCGTGCCACAGAGGTCGTCTTATGTCCCGTCTATCGATGGTTTCAGTACGCTAAGGTCCCGCAGCTGATGATGTTGTGTTCGTTTCGTAGTCCTACGTTGGTCACTTACGATAACATTCAGGTCCGGAACTACATTTATCCCGTTGATTTATTCAGTAGTTTTCGCGGAAAGGATTTAATAATTATCATACTCCTTTATATGTTATTACTTCTAAATTCTCAGTGTGTTTTAAAATAGTTTTAGCGACAACATCTTGTCTGATTTGGTGTACTCGTAGTGCCTGAAAGCGTCGCGTCACGTCGTTAACTAGACGTGAGCGCGGCGGCGGCGCGGCCGGACGCGGCGGCGGGCGGAGCGCGGGGGGCGCCCGTCGCCGCGTTGCTTATCCGAGCCGATACTGCACTTCTAATGACACCGTGCGGTAGATACGCCATACTGCTATACTTGCTCCTCATGGAACTTCTACAGTTGCGACAGATTATGTTTAGTAGGTACTCTAGTCTGGTGGACACTATGCACAGTAACGTTTGCATAAAATGAGAGGTTCAATAAGTACTTAATAAGTACTTTCTTAAAGAAAATGATGTACTAGTTGTTATTGAAAGTGTTCGATGCGAGCGAGGCGGCCGCGGGTGATCTCTTCCCGACCCTAATTTGCAAATAATATGTAAATGCCCGCTATAACTCATCCTCAACATGACTTACTGCATCGAAGTTTTTTTCATACAATTTGGTTAAATAATTCGCCAAACAAAATGGGCAAGTAGAATGAGGCCGTAAATTGTAGCAGGTTGGGGGGGGGGGCAGGCAGGGGGCAGGGGGCGGGGTGTCCCGGTCCCGGGGGAAATGTGCGCGAGCGAACGCAGTGAGACAACTTAGATTCGTATCTGTTCAGCTTTTTAGAGCGACTCGCTGAGTTCTAAAACGAGTTAATGTGAAAATACGTGCTGACTAAATAAAGCGAGATTGATAAGATAACAAACAATGGATTGAACTGCGAACGAGATTGTGGCTTTGTAAGCAAGATACATATTATCACACTCTCGACGTAATTCAATTTTTTTTTTTGTAAATGTCTTTTTAATAAATCAATGTATTTTGTTGTGTAATGTCATCTGTAATGTTGTCCGACTGTGTAGGCGCGTGCGGGCCTCACGATCATCTCGTCCCGAACAAAACAGCGAAAAAAATTAAATAAAAATTTAATTTTAAACAGATCATCGATCCAGAACAACGCTCTAACAAACACAACTTCAAACCAAATAGAGTTGCCGCCGAGATGTCTCGCTCACTCGATCAATAATAATGATCAAACTAAACAAATAACTCTCAGCCACAGCACTGCCCCGCTGCACAGCCCTCACGCCGCCCCTGTGGAGTGTAACTCTACCCAGGTAGGTTTATAGATATATAGGATTATATGTATAGTGTATGTAACTGCCAATACAATCATAACGTGCCCAAATTCAATGAATAATAAAAGTACCGATCTGTATGAATTTGATATGAGAGAGCCGCGATCCTGATATCTGAACCTGGCTGCAGACACCTAGTACCTACTGCTCGACCATCATCATCGTGGGATCTCAACTACCCAACAAAATAAATAAATTTACTAATTTTGGATGAAAACAAGTTCTTTAACACAGAATAACTATTAGTAGTAGGTACCCATATCTAGAATTATATCGAAAACTTCAAAACTTAGTCGGAAGCTTCCATCGCACAGCGATACTCGCTCTTACAGCGCTGGGCATTTTTTGCCAACAAAAGATTTACTAATCCAGAGAAAATATGATGAAGAATATTACCCAACACTGGTATCATCGAGGCAAATCGAGAAAATGCGAAACAATTTTTATAAATTTTGTCAACTTTCAATCATGATTTGATTAGTGTCTCGTTACTTTCTGAACCGGATTGTCACATTGTACATTGTGTGTTTCAGCGGTACATAGCTTCGTAGTTTCCAGTTATGATTACTAATTGTTAAATTTTCAGACATATAGATAATGTTTCATTGTCTGTTAAAATATTTTGTATTCTGAGGTGGCTCCGAGAGCCAGAGTTCTGACTTTATTTTTACACAATTTTTTTTTTATAAATAGACCTTTTTAATCCGTAGGTAACTTTAGTGTGAAACATTCGCAATTTTTGATTATATAATGTTGCATTACTTTTGAAAACCTTTGAACTTTAATTCTGTGCAAATTAAAATAGTAAACTACAGCCACCGTAATCCGGTTTTCTTCGAACATCAACATTTTAATTTTATATGCAAATAAAACTTAGTAAATAAAGTTCCCCAGCTTTTTAATCCGGTGCAGACGTTTATTGCGCCGCCGCTGGCACGCCGCCGCCACGCCGCCGCCGCGCCGCGTCCTCTGCCGCGCTAATTCAACAAAGAGCTAAAATCTTAACCTTTAGCTTATTATATTATATTCCTAGATGCTTATTCCACTTGTTTGCCATCATACATTTACATAAATAGATGATTTTATGCAAAACCTTCAGGAATTGCATTTAAGATCCAGGTGACAAAGAATTATTTTAGTTTAATTTATTCGCTGATTTCAAAGTAACGTTGAAGAGAAACCTTCTCCAGACTTCAGACACACTGAACTACTCGTATTGTTCATACAAAATAAATAAAAGCATAATTGTTTAAGCATCAGAGCTTTAGATCAACAAAACATAATATTATAACCTTTTGCAGTTAGCATTACCTTAGGTACCTACTGCATTCCTTCAATTGACTTTACGTCAGCTCCAAAAGGCGGAGCCGGTGCAGGTGCCAGGGTAAGTTGTGAGTCAGCCCTGACAGGGCTAGCCCTGAGAGCAAGGCTAGCCCTGAACAGTGCTAACCCTGAAACCTAGCCCTGAACAGGGCTAAGTCGTTGACGCGCGTTCGACCGCATCGGCGGTTTGCCTTGCAAATAGAATCGCCTACTGCTTTTAACCGACGCGACGGAAAGAACTTGATAAATTTGCTCGCAAAGTGTTTAAAACTTTGCCCTTTGGCTTAAGTTAATTGTGGGGTTAACTGGGCGCTTGTAGGGCTCCCGTGAAACATTCATAAGTATCACAAGATGATAAAGTTACGGCGGTTTTGATTTACGACGCTTATTTGTTCATTCAATTCTCGTTTAGAATGTGTGAAAAGTAAATAGGAAACAATTCGGAAACCATCATGATGAAATGATAAAAGCAATGATGGTATTGATTTGAACATTCTTGTATTGTTATTACTTATTAGGTAGAGACCTTGGACGTAACTATTAACCAACCTTAATGTGACATCACATTAAGGGAGTTTGTTCCGTTATAAAAACTATAGACATAGCTAACGAACATAAATACATCAGACAAATTATGCACCCGACACAGCGCCCAACACTCAAATGAACAATTCACTAGGACTGTGGCGACTGTTCTACAACTCCATTAGCTGCCGAACTGTAGTCTATAATGTGAATGTGTGGTGTACCGGCGCACTGTCGCGGGGAGATGTTGTGTCGTGTACGTGGCGTGGAGATGAGGATCACAAGGCGCAGTGTTCGCTGAAGTGGTCAACATACCATTAACGTATCCTCCGTTTTAAAAGATATTTTAGTAAGCACAAACGAAGGGAATGTGGACGTAACGGTTGCTACATTTATATATTATTCATATAAAATGATCAGAGTGCTTGCACCGGGCGGTGCCGGTGGTGAGTTCAGTTCACATTGAGGCCACACTAGTCAGCAATATGGATGTGATGTGTGTAGATAGCAGCCCGCCGTGCGCCATGCGCCAGTTCAAACATTACAAGAACTTTATCTGGAACATAAACCGATAACACAATGGGTTAACTTCCTTAATTTACTACTGTAATTAGTCTAAATAATACAAAGGTTAGCGAACCACACCAAACTCGGCTTTATTCCCACGTGCTACGGTTCGTTACGGGCTGATGGGCATCATAAGAAGGTACGATGTTCAAAGCACATCGAGGAATAATATTTTGTGTTGTAATTTGGACCGTGTTGCGAATGGGTTGCGGTTGGTTTTGGCGGAGGTCGAGAGGTTGGGTCGAGTGCCCAACGGGGTATAATGTGTGCATTTTGGACCTTGGCGTAATTTACGTAAGTAAGGAAGTCTTTTCGTGGCCGGCTCGTTGGCTCGGGCGGTTATTCGCAGACCATGTGCGCCGCCGCCGCCCCGCCGCACCCCGCCGCACCCCGCCGCACCCCGCTGCCGCCCCGCCGCGCCCCGGGGACCGCTTCAGGGCGAACATATTATATTCAGACATTCCTATATATCGCAAATACGTATCATACCACTTTGTGCTGAGAGCTATTATAATTTGGCCCACGCCAGGACGGATTTTTATTTAAAAGCAAGCTAGATTAGAAATCATAATTGATAAGAGCAGATAACAAGCTATTTTAGAGAAAGAAACTTCTGGAACAACATAAATTTGTCAAAAACTTGAGCACCGCGGGGGCCGGCACTCGGCAGTGCGTGCAGGTGTGCGTGACGTCACAAATAAACTTTAAGACGAGTAGGTGCTTACCGGGGTCATTGCCCCTTTCTCTCATTCTTTAGCCCCGGACATTGAGTGGGTATGTAGGGGAAAGTACGTTTTTGAAACAAAACCTTTTGGGTCGCACGCACGTGTTGAAAAATGGCGAAAAATATATCGGCTTTTTGTTCAGTCATTTTGAATGTTCGCGAGCGACGGCCAATCGAGCGAGCTCTTGAAGTGCACTTCACTAAATAATAAGTAATAATCAGTTGATTTGTATAGAGCTGTCCTCGAGCTGGAGCGAGCACGCCCGGAGACCGGCAGCCCGAACACCGCCGAGCAGCGCCGAGCAGCACCAAGCAGCACCGAGCAGCGCCGAGCAGCACCGAGCAGCACCGAGCAGCGCCGAGCAGCACCGAGCAGCGCCGAGCAGCACCGAGCAGCGCCAAGCAGCACCGAGCAGCACCGAGCAGCGCCGAGCAGCGCCGAGCAGCACCGAGCAGCACCGAGCAGCGCCGAGCAGCACCGAGCAGCGCCGAGCAGCACCGAGCAGCGCCGAGCAGCACCGAGCAGCACCAAGCGAGCCTGTAAGGTCTCTTTGAGCTCTCACTGATACAAGAACTCGACTCGTGATCGACTCCGGCTGACTTCATCGCTCTCTTTGATCTTTTTAAGTGTTACTCGAAGAATTTCATATACGATTCTCATTCTAGGTTTATTATTCGGTTCGATCTACTTCGTATATTTTGTAGATGTGAATAAAGATTTCTGAAGCATTTCCTCGTAGGTAAGCACTGCAGCGCTGTACCGCGCTGCGTTGTGCTTGTGGAGTGATAAAATATGAGCAACGGCAGTTTCACAACGAATATTTCTTCTTTTCCCCTTCAAAATAAATACTAGGAAAATCCCACTATTTTATGTAGTTTCACTACATATCATTTCTAACATAGCAAGTGGAAGTAGTCGTATTGTATGTTCAAAGCTTGCGCGATTGTCTTTTCTATTATGTCTAATATTTGCTAATCCTAGGACAAAATGGTGCAACAAACACATATGGCCAATTCTAGTCTACATAACACTATAATAAAGATTTAATTGTTTGACTTGAATAGGCTCAGAATCTACTGGATCGATTTGAAAAGTTCTTTCACCATTCGAATCCTAAAATTTCCCTGATGAACATAGGCGATAGAATATTCCCAAAAAAATTAGGGAACCGCATGAAAAATTCCATTTTTGCTAAATACAAAAGAATTAAAAAAATACAGCATATTTCTGGGTTCTTCAAGTCGTCGCTAGCTGTGTGTCGTCCCGCGTCAGGCTGCGGATTCCAGCGCGCCTGTGGTTCCATCCTCGCACCGCGTATCCGAATGGAGCTGTAACATCTGATGTAAATTGAGAATATCTTTTGGTGTGGTATTGTCATTCTTCGTTTATTCTATCGTTATTGCGCCACTATAAATTGTGATATCACATCAGATCACATCGCACATAATAGCTGTGTGATTTATCAATAAGACTTAAGATCATTTATTATTTTTCACCAACATCGAAGTGTATGTTTGGGTAAACTAAATTAGAACTACTAAAACAATTTAAAACAATTGAGCTAACTGCAGGCTTTTTGCATAAAACTACCGATATCTCAACTGATCCATATTAATACTAGTCAGAAGCGTTCGCAAGACGCTGACTGCATTGCCTCGCTGTATGGCAATGCTCTCGGTTCACACGTCGACAGACTCGAAATATTTTTTAAATTGCGGAAAAAATGCTATTCTTCAACACATGTATATTTACACCTCTCGATTTCAGAAAAAAAAAATATGCAGCTATTAACTTGAAAAGAGAAATAATAATAAGGTTGCGAATTTAGAGGAAAAAAATTACGATTTTCAGTACAAATTTTGACGTTAAATATGAATCGATATCATAACATCTCAAAACAGTTTTGGAAATTTCGCAACCACGAGTAATACGTACGACGCTCTTACCAGCGCGAGTGTGCGACCTCATGCAGAGGCGAGTGCAGTTGCTACGGCGTAGCACCTTCGTAGATCTACAAGACTTGGGAAATCCTACAATATTTTATTTAATTATTTCATTATGCATACCTATTCTATATATGACACATTTTCAGACACATTTTCAGAACACTCATAAATTGAATGGGACGCTGCTTATAACTGGTAACTTATGGATATTTTTGTTATTTTGTACTCGTTCGTATTCTGTTACTTGGTTCATTTTAAATCCATAACAAAGCGTGCTTTCCTGTGTCCTTTATAGAAACCTGAATACAGTGAATCAACTCTCGGTCTTTAACAAAAACAATCAAAAATTAATTAACATTATTTGTTGGATAATAATGCATTCAGGGCGACGTAGGACTCCCTTGCAGCCTGCTCAGCACTGAGGCTCCTTTCCTCCGCATTCTACGGCCGCCTTGATAGGCACAACAATGACTCAATAGTTAATTAAAACACTAAAGAAATGTTTATACTTACCCACGTCGTTGTTGTTTGGTATTTTTCGTGTTTAACATCGACCGCAGTCACAAGATGAAAAATGTCGATGCAGCAATACTCCTTTATTTTGCGGAAGCTCTCTAACGGCTTCCTCGGCAATGCTGCGTCAGCATAAAAATATTGTCCGGGACTTTCATCCAGCTTCTGTTGTAGAATATCTGGATTTGTTTTCGTTGAGATTCGAGCAATTAGTGTCTTTGGCGAGTCAATCAGAACAGGTGGCGCTGGCACGAGGAACATTCTGGTGGCTCAGCAAACACCTCCAGCGTTGGATGAAACAAATAAAATTACTAAGAAACACGTACAAATGGAATGCGCGTTAGAATCAACGAGAATGCTCACGATGTGATATTATTAAAAAATTTTAAAACTAGGTTGCCCATTCTTTATTCGGTTTAAATAGAAAATTAAAACATTGATTACCTTTTATGGTTGCGTGTAGCTGACATTATTATTTTCCTTTTGAAAGGCCCGATATCACATGAACCGTTGTCGATGCCTTTAGTTCAGAACGACAGATGTCGTCGGCGATTGCGGTCGATGACATGACGTGTGTGCTGATTGTGTTCGAGAAGATATTTTGTTTTATTGAGAAAATTAGTTATTGTTGTGGGTTACCTACGCTGTTTGTAAAATAATACTAAAAACTAAAAAAAGCTCCATGTTACTCTTACATTTTTATTCCACATTTCATACACGAAATAACTTAAATTATTATGAGTAAACATTTCTAGTAAAACTTTCGAACAAAGCAAAGAAAGAAGCAGAAATGATAATAGTTGCAGATTTTATGTACACTCGCTAACAAGGAGAGAGGCTAATCTATTCTATGGCGCATTCAGGGTTGCCACGTCCAGGTTTACGTTCGTCGGTTGTATCACAATCATTATTTTGATTCGTACAAATTTCGTACAAAAAATTTGGTCACGGTCGCAAAGTAAAATGGTAGGTTGGCAGCTCGGTTGACTCGTTGCTTTGATCGTACCTTTACTGGTTGCCGTTAGAGTTTACATTCCATCATCAGACGTCTAACCTGCGTCAGACAGACGCATGCAGCGACCCGATTTGCCGATTTGAAGTATTAAATTATGATAATTTATAGTGCAGCTTGTTTCATTGATTCAAGGTACGTTATGCATGTTGTGTACGCAACACAATCGCAGTGCAAGATGGCAGCCCCAGTGGCGACGCCGCGGCCGTGGTCGGTAGTGATTCTAGCAATAAAGCCAGTTCTCTTAACAAAATCGTGGTCCGGAGACTGTGCCACAGTACAAGTGTGAACAGCTGAGTCTCTTAATTTCAAAGTGCTATAATTGCCACAACATATTTAGGTATTTATATCAACGTCTTTGCCGTGTGGTGCCGGCATAGAATTTCACCACCCCAACTCTTTCCGTGGGTGTCGTAAGAGGCGACTAAGGGAAACACACCGGGGGGCGGGCAGCAGCGTCTTCTGCAGAACAACTACACCGAACTGCGATCCCCAACCGGCATGCCCAGCGTGGGCATTATGGGCAATAACCCCCATAATGATGCCATCTATGGCGCTCATTAGGGGAGGCCTATGTCCAGCAGTGGACTACTATAGGCTGGTGATGTTGATGATGTTGATATCAACGTCCTGATTGTCAAGGTCTTATGGTCGTCGTGGGGGGTCAAAACACCGGATAATACGAATGTTTCACTCGCTGGTAATATATTGGCCTTTTGCTTATGGCCCAGTGCTCTCTAGTGGCCCCTTACGGGGGCACTGGGGGCGGTCCGCCTCGGGTTTCAAGCTCTAGAAGTGTGTTAGGACAAATAGCAGACGGTAATATATACCTCTTAGTAGCGTATTAGTCACTTCATATGAAATCCATGTGGAACTGTTGCTGTAAGTACCAAGTGGCAAGTGGCAAGGGGTGCTTTTTTATAAAGCGCGCTTGCTACACTAGCCTTTGGCTGCACTAATCTTGTACACATACAACAATAATCGCGACTCGCTCCGCTTCCTGTAGTTTTATTCCAACCAAAAAGTAACAAAGCTTAACAAGCCGGCCCTAACCAAACTCCAAAATTACCGATCTACCGCAAAGTCTTTAAAATTTTCTGGGCTCGCTATCATTTCTTTTGTCACACTTTTGCTTACTTTTTAGACAAACTTTCTTAGTCTCGAATATTTAGCGGCTCCCTTCGTTGGCCTTTATTTGTGGTAAATATTTTCGTTTGTTTGTTAAAGTACTTGTTAGAAAACTGCCTCAGGCACTGACTAACCCAAGGCCACGCTACTACCCGCAGTACCCGCAGTGCTCATCCCCAGTAAAATATCACTTTCGTTGCCCACCACCGCGTCAGGCAAAAAAGAAATTTTTCAACACTTTTCCATTGAAATGACTCAGAAGTACACAATTGTGATACAGATAGAAAAAGTAAGTAGTTTCCTACCTATTATATCCTACTAGATATTATATTATGAATGATGCAACTGCAGAAACCTACACTGCGCATAGCTTTACACGCTCTTTGTTTTTTGCATACAAATATTCTTTATTGCACACCAAATAAAACGAAAATACAGGAAATGCAACAAATACAAATAGCGTGTAACAATGGACGGAGTTACATAACTTAGCATCGATGCAAAAAAAAAAAATACTAAAGTTTTATAACAAGCACGGCCAAAGAGTCGAATGAGGTTTCTGCGTCTGTTTTGTCGTTAAGAAAAATCTTGAGGTCTTAAAATCTAGGGTGAAAAGTTGCTTCTGTGAAATCTTGCTTCATCTTCATCATACTGACTTACATAAGTGTGATGGCCAAAAGCTAAACCCAATCCGAAGAACTTCGTTTCACGAGTTAAGTAGTTTTACGGTTTTGTAAAAACACAAACAAATCGTCATTCACAGTAGTTCGAAGAAAGCTTAGCTGTTTAAGTTCGCTGTGTCGTGTACCAAATAAGATTAGCCAGCAGGCGGGCGCTCGCAGGGCGTAGGGAGGGGCAGGGGGACGGTGAGGGGGGGAGGTTTATTGGACATGAAATTAAATCTGAGTTGGTGAGAGCCGCGGTATTCTTTCCTAACGAAGCGGCTAATATGCACCCTTGTAAAGGGTATCCAACGTAACGACAATTTGCTCGTTGACTTTCCTGTTTAGAATAACTTGGAATAATTTTGTTTCAGGCAGGTTGGATGTGTCGAGGTGCCACCAACATAAAGTTGACAAGGTTTTAAGGTTTCCTTGACTTTTCGTCAAGGAAGCTCCGAATGTATGAATTTGTGACAAATCACTAGAACATTGTGTCGGGAACATTTCGGATTCTATCCGAATCGCCAACGCAAATACATTCAGCACCCAATTGTCCGGAGTTTAATAAGTTTGGGGATCCTCCAGCGCAGCGCTGACCAAAAAGAGAATCGAAAACGACGCAGCCTTAATTGCTTTTATAATTACGGAGTTGTTACGTAATGAACATCCGCAAACGTCTCTAAGCGAGTTTATAAATCTAAATGTATGTTCGTTGCAGCAGTGCAGAGTCAGTCAACACGCGCGGGGCGCCCTCGAGCGGCGGGGGCGGGGGCGGGGGCGGCGGGCGAGACTACTTCATTTTAATTTTTATTTGTTTATTGAGATGCACAAAACCTAAAATAATCACAAAATACACTAAACTTAAATGACATAGCTTAATTAACAAATATTGTGCATACAGAGAATCAATATGAACGAGACATGTCGAGCTAACAACTGAAAATATTAATTATATAACAATATTAAGGTGATACCTATTACCTAATTATTAACTAACTTTCTTCGCCACCCTTTTGATGAGACAGACATATTGTATTAATTATAAATAGGTAAGTAAAGTAAGCCTTTTGCCACAATGTCTATGTAAAAATGTTATCCAGGGAAACTTAACTAATTTAAGACTAGAGTCAGGGAAAATTAAAAAGAAAGATAATAACGGGAAATATCTTTGAATTGTGAACATTCAGGGAACATTTCCAGCGCTCGCAGCGAAAAGTGCAAGAGTTTAATTAAGACGGACGGACTCGGAATAAATTACGAAGGACTTAATGTCGTCGGTGTAGCGATTTGCATCCGCTACGTCATCAGCGACTCGGCGGGCGCGGCCTGAGTGCTTGCCCGTTTCTGATTTTTTGTTAAATTCCCGTGCGAAGCCGGGACACACCGATAGTATTCTAAATTTTTACAGTTAAACTTTTATTTCTTCAAATTGACACTAATAATTTTATAATCGTTGACTTTAATTTAACTTATCTATAAGCCTTTTTCGTAAGCCGATATAAATCAACGTTGAATTTTTATTTCAGATTTATAGGCTTACACATAACATAATGGTTAGCACGGCACATAATTTATAGTGTAACATATTACAATAAAACATCATCCAAGGAAGAAGAGCTAGCTAGAAGTCTAGAAAAAACAAGTACGACAAGTGCGAGTGTAACTCGCGCGCTGAGGGTTTTGAACTTTTGTCGTTTAGGTAGGTACGTATATTGACGACGTGTTAGCGCGGTGGGCTTACAACGCAGGAGGTTGCGGTTTGATTCCCGCCTCGGGACTAATATTTGTAAGATCTGCAGATTATTTGTTCGAGTGTTCTAGTCTTTTTCTACGTACACAAAAATAAATCATCTAATGTGATACTTATATGTACTTTATTAAGTATAACAGCTATCGTAGTAGTACCAATTACACAAGCTTGCTTAGCTTCTCGCTAAATGATGCTGTGTGGATTATCCAGGATACATTACTCTTCTCATATTTTTTTGGAGCACGGTGGAATTCATGAATTCAATAATCTTATTATCTAAATATTCTTCGAGCGCAGTGGAATAAATTGAGTATGGACTTTAAAATTTTGAAAACAACGGTTTTGTGGCGCTGTGGAACTACTATTACAGTTACTACAGAGATTAGTGGGTAGGTAAGTGGGTCGGTACCTACAATTATTTTTTCGACTTTTTTCAGCGTATTTCACTAAGTATGAAACTTAGACGATTTTCAAAACCTGTTTTGAATTGTCGAAATCATGGGGGGGACGGTCAAATTTTCGACCTTTTTCGAAATATTTCGAAATAAAGAAAAAGTATAAAAAAAGTATAAAACCTATCGAAATTTCAAAAACTGCATTTAAATGTACAAACTAATACTTACCTTTCATTTGATACCCAACTCGGTGGGGTAGTTATCCCTTTAGAAATTTTTCCCGCCCTTTTATGACCATATTTCAAAACGTATTATTTTTACAGATTTCTCTATATTTTTCCTGTAAAATATAGATCAGGTATTGATAACAAACACTTGGTACATATCAAATCGATCGTTCTGCAATCTCTCTAAGATAGGGGGGGGGGGAAATCTATCGAAATTTCAAAAACTGCATTGGAATGTACAAACCAATACCTTTCATTTGATACCCAACTTGGGGGGGTAGTCATCCCTTTAGAAATTTTTCCCGCCTTTTTTTAACCATATTTCAAAAAGATTTTTACAGACTTCGCTATATTTTTCCTGTAAAATATAGATCCATATCTACAAACACTTGGTACATATCACGTCGATCGCTCTGCAATCTTCGGAGATAGGGGCGGGGAACGGTCATTTTTTTGACCTTTTTCAAAATATTTTAATAAGTATAAAATGTACCAAAATTTCAAAAACTATTTGAAATTTACAAACAAGTACCTTTCATTTGATACTACTTTCGACTTTGTAGGTCCCATTTAAAATTTCGATTTCAAAATTTGTATGGAAAATCTTCATTTTGATTATTCATTTATTTTTCTATAAATATGTGCGGGCGCACAAAATGTAGGTCTATGTCCCCAACCCGCATGCCCAGCGTGGGGATTATGGGCAATAACCCCCAGATGAAATAACGCCACCTTTGGCGCACATTAGGGGAGGCCTATGTCCAGCAGTGGACTGATATAGGCTGATGTTGTTGTTGTTGCACAAAATGTATTATTATTTCAAATTTCAAGTCAATAGCTGCAGAAGTTTCTGAGATATTAAGGATTCAAAACACAAACAGACCCAAAGTAATTCCATAAGGGTTTTGCAACCGATGGCAAAACCCTAAAAATGTGGTCATTCAAGTTCTATTAGTGTTTAGTTTTTGGTCGAAACTTTATGATATAAAAGTGTTAGAGAATATCCTTATCTAGGTATATTAGAATAGAATAGAAAATAATTTATTATACCACAAAAGCAAAGAAAACATTAGACATGCTTTAAATAGAAGAAATATAAAAGGCGACCTTATCGATATGAGCGATCTCTTACATGCAATTTTAAGATAGCATAAATATATATAGATAGACCGAGAATGAAGGAACAACACTATGGACGGTGTCACCTATAGGTACTGTAAGTTGAAAGTTGAACACAAAGTTCCTACTGTAACACACATAACCCTACAGCTCACCTCAATATCAGCCTTCTATGACGTGCCTCCCAGTAATCATGGCGTCTCCTTACAAAACGGAATTAAAAATATTTTCACATCTCGACAACTCACGCGATTTGGCATTTTACAGTGTGTTTATGTTATTATAAAGGCGTCAAATTACCAACTCATTCGTAAAAGTATCTTTTTATACCTATCAAGATATATTATTTAAATTTGATTATTTCGTTATATTTATAAAGATCGAGTCTGGCTTGAACTCGAAGGTGTATCGTATCGTTTGTTGCGTTAAATGATTTGTTCAGGTACCTCGCACTTTCATTCTGTATTCTGTGTGAGGGTAAAGACTGTTCTGTTGAATTTAGGATTTTAGCTACTGGAATACACTAACTGGAAAGTTTTTTGAAAGCTATGATCAAACGTTTGAGTAATATGAGTAAAAATAAAAAAAAAGCTTCATGTCACAGGACATAGCGAGTAATATGTAATGTAGGCCGCAGGAAATTTCAAACCCGGGCAAGCGCGGCGTCGGCGCGGCGGCGGGGCGCGCGGGGGACACGTCACGTAGTTTCTTTTATTTTATCAATTTTCATAAACCTTCAAAAATAGAGGTAAATATTCCTCTATTTTATAAAGCTAGCAGATGACCGCATGTATTATGTTATTTTACCGTTCTATTTAATAAAAATGGTACATGAAGTACCTACTCGAATTAGACAAACTCTGAAAACCTATGCTGAAAGATCTTTTAACCAACGAGACTTAATCTATCTTATATACTAATTGTTTTAATATTGGAAATATTTCATAAGTTTTGTTGTTATTTTGATAGTACCTAGTTTATCATCGCAACGGATGGAAAATAATAACGGAAGGTTCGCGTTAAACGACCGCATGACATTCTTTATGAAGTCGTCGAGATAAAAATAATTTCAAAATAAAAAGTAAGTACTTAATAGTAGGTTAAACAAAAGTCGGAAAATAATTACAACTATTACGTACAATGGTATTAATAATATACATACGAAACATTTAATCTATCTGTACATTGTTTCAAATAAAGAAGAGTTAAATCAATTATTCCACATAACTACAATGCAGTACATACTACATCCAACGAGAAACCTGAAATATATGTATGTATATTCCTTTACGTTGTCGATATTATGTTGTAGCGTAGGTGTTCTTATAGATATTGCCTGGCTTCATTCTTTCCACGGCTTCAATGTAACATGTCACATTCGTTGAATCAAGAATGATCACGACACTGATACCTAAGCCTCGGATTATAGCGCGAATAATCCATGCGATCCAGGCAACAGCGTGGCGGCGGCGCGGGGGGCGCGGCGGCGGCGTGGCGGTGCTGATTGCAATCACGTCCAATTAACGGGGCTTCGCACATCTCTGGAACCCCAAGGAAAAATTACAATGGATATCATGTAATATTATATGCTGGCTTCATGCTGACACCGATTTCTTATGATATATTGTGATTAATACGCTTTAACCCGTATTATAAAATGCAGGTAAGAATTTATAAAAACTCTGAGGTAGTTAATGTGAAACTGTATCGCAACATAAGAATCAGTCGCAACTGTTTGTGCTCAACACAAGCAGCCTATTGTAGTGTTGAGAAGCTTGTTCTGCACACCTGTTCCGTGCTCCGTCCGTGCTGCACAAGGAGGCTGTTCCAGCGGGTGATTCTGACTCTTCATTTGTGATTATAGTCAACATAATCGGCCTACCCAACCCGCAAAAAAACTTGTATTCATTACCTGCTTAAATATTGTGAAGTATGACTTAGTTAAACTTAAACAGTCCTTTTTAATTGTATGTTTCATGTTATGTGATTTTTTTTTGTTGGGGGTCCTAAATAATAATTGATAAGAGACTATTTGTTTCTTGTAATAGAAGCCCGTGATCTCCGGGACAGTTGGTACCAACAAGACGGCGCCACATGCCACTCAGCACGTGAGACCATGGCTTTATTGAGTGAACAATTTGGTGAAAACCAACTCACCTGCCGGTGCGCGGTGGTTACCTAGATCCTGTGATGCCCCCGCATGCCTCCTAAAGAACCGGGTTACTATATAGCCCGAGATTATAGAAATGAGGTTCAATAAATTAAGTAACTAATATAAATATAATTAATTAAAATTGTTTCATTTATAAAACAATATAAATAATAGGCATAGCTATTATTTATTGTTTTGAATTTGTCTCCAGAGTAATTAATAACTGTCTAAAAGCCATTTCTCTAATAAATTTTTAATATCATGGCGGAAGTTGCATTTTTTGAGTACGCCCGCCAATAGTCCGGTAACGCTGTCATGGCCATCTGCGGTGAAAAGCATTATAGTCCATTCGAAAAAAAAAAAAAACTTGGTGATGGCGTGCAGAGCGATACCGCGAGTGAGCACGATGCTGCGCAGGACCTTTATGAAATACGAAATTTCTTGCCCAAACCGTGTGACGTCACAATGGGTTCTAAATACGATTTTGTTCGATCCACGCCGCTGTCTTGTCATATCTGTGAAACGCTTTGGGATTGGTAATAGTGAATAGAGGCCCAGAGCGCGCTGTGGCCAGGGTCCACATCACACCTGTCCTCGGGGACAGTCACTGAATGACACCACGCTGGCGCTGGTCTATGGCACACATTTCGTCGCAGCTCATGTTCGCAGCGCTTCAGTAAAGACCAATACCGTTTATTTACTCATAGTAACGTTCAGTTTTTTATCTGGTCGTTATTTCACGTCAAAAGAGGAAATATTTGGTGATTTATAAAATCGTGTGATGAATAAAACGATTTGGCGGCGAGCCATGCGCGGTGCGCGGCTATCGCGGCTATCGCGGCGCTCTGTCTAGATGTATCTGCTTCGTGCTGCTTTACGAGGACCGCACTCCGCACCTCAGTGTGGACATACCTACTCACTCCAGACTGGAATGAGTTGAAAGATATTTTGAAATTAGATATCACGACAAAATTCTATGCATAACATTTCAGGAGGTAGCCTAAAGATGTGGCGTATTTTTGAAACACATACCGATTCATAAAATTAATAATTTTATTAGAAAACTACTAAGTTACACCTACAACTAAGTAAGTACTCCGAGATATTTAGTTCTGTTTAATGTTGATGCTGCATAGTCCACAGTTTCATATCACGATCTGTTCGCCCTCCTCGTGATGTATTGTGTTATGTAAAATATTTGTAAAAAGCTCGTTCACGACTGTTACGTTAATAGATTTGACGGTTATATAATATGCTATTATTAACAAATCTGAGAATGAAATATTTCTCAACAACTAAAACTTAATAACACGAGTATTTTTTAAAAACAGCGGTAATTTGTCAAATAATCTTATCTGAATCCGAATAAAGTTATAATGTTCACATTCATCGAGTGGTAATAAAGTGACGTTACTCATTTGCATTCCGGTTCATCAGTAATAATGTCGTAGCATTTACTGATCAAATAAGAAGCAATAAAATGTCCATTGATTGACATTTGTCTTCGTCGTATCTACGAACATCGACATTTGGTTGATAATTATTATTACCTGATGATATAATGCGTAACAGATATCTGTCGCGAGCTGATACATAATGTATAACATTGTCAGGAGACTGGCGGTGTACATACATACATTAGTCAGAGTGACGGGACGCTGCCGCGAAATTGCGCGTGAGCACACTTAAAAAATCCATTAACACCAACACCACACAGGTTCATGTTGTAAATATACATATATTATGTATATCGACGTTAATAATATTCATTGGGATAGTGTTACCCAAATTATGTCAAAAACAACTCAGCAAACTAAATTGCAGTCTTTTCAAGTATAATTCTTTATATACTCTCAAAAATATCAAGAGTTAGTGTCATTATGCCTTTTATAGATTTATGTCCTGCCTTTATATGGCTACCCACATTTTGTAATTGTAGTATAAAAGCGGGCTCTACTAGCGCACTAGCGCAGGTTTATTACAAAGAGCTGTGAAGCCATCATTCACCGGCGAGGCATGACTAAGTATCGAATAGAATCCCATCTCGTATCGTATTTCATTCGTAATAATCCTTCGTAATAAAACCAATGACCCGGGCTCGTACGGTTTCCATCTATTACAGATATATACTGTGCTGATGTGTATCACTTCATTGAATGAATAGATGACTGCTTGTGGTGTCTGCGTGGCGTGGGGGGGGGGGAGTGTAGTGTAGGAGGGATAATGTTCTATTTGTGTGAGTGAGGTCGCTTGCTGCTGATAGTAATTACAAAAATAGGTAGGTACTCTGCCGGATCATCATTTTTCTGCAAGCTCTATTCTCTACACTATTGATAGACAATCATCCAATATTGCTGTAATGTAACTGAATGATGTAACCTAAATAAAAAGGAAACAAAGTCGTCGGCGACACCACACATACTAGGCTAGTAACGCAACATCTAAATCAAATTACAGAGGCGGTAAATCCAAACCATCTCTGTCTGTTTCCCACCCGTGGGCGAGGAGAGCGCTGAATAACATTTGAACGGAGGAATCGCACTGGAACCTTTTATTTTCAACTCTGTTCTGAATTTTACTGAACATGAACAGATGAAGCTCTTGCCACAAAGTAAACATCTACTCATAGGCCGCATCAGACGCTGACCACAGGGAACGAATACATTAGCTCTGTACTTTAGAACAATCTATACCTGCCACGACATATTTTGTTCAATAACTGTAGTGGACAGTATTTTTCTTTCTTCAGGTTTCAGGATTTCTCTAATATTTATTTTTCTCTGTATAATTTTTTTTTTTACTTTTGATCACCGAAATGTCGTTGGAATCACCGCGTGTCGCACTATTGTTTTGTACACGATCGTGTTAACACTGTACTTGACATTTTGTTCCCAAATTGAATCAGTTTATCAGAACTCTAAGGTTCCTAAATTATAAACTTAAGTTATTAGTCGACGAGTTACGAGTCTCCATATTTTTTATGTTGTTTTTTGAGTGTATAAAATAATCACAAAGTAAACTGAACTTAAGTAATAGATCTATAAATTGACTATTCAACAACTTGTGCATACAGAGAATCAATAGGAACAAGACGTATAGAGCAAACTACTTAAAGTATTTAAAACACTAACAAGGGAATACCCACCTAGTCCTGATCTGACTGTACGGATGTATCGTACATTAGAGTAAAAGTTAGTTAAGTAAGTTAATGAGTGCTAGTTAAAATCACTGATCACTTTTTCACAAGTTTATTGAAATTCACGTAAAAACATAGATGCAGTAAACGATCCGTCTTTATCGCGTCGCGGTCAGTAGAGCACTAGTTAATAAGGGCGTAAATATGTCGATTCGGTAAATTAGATACCTGGTACGTCTTCGTACATATTTCCAACCCCAAAAAGACATAAAACCGAAAGATGGAATCGTTTGTACAAAGTCAATATAAAACAAAGTTCAAGTAAAACTTAAAATAAAGTAAGTACACAAATTTAAGTCAAACTAAATTATAAAAAGATTATAAAAATGTATAGTTAAAACTAAAATAGAGCACATTCTTGATGCTTTACACAAAAGTAAGTAAAAGTAAATAATAAAAAACACATTATTAAAATGTCTATAAAGTTAAACTACACTAGTCAAAATTAAATAGCACATCCTTGAGTCGTTGCGGGGCGAGAGAAGGGCGGCGCTCGCGTGCTGCCGGCGCCGGGCCCTCCACCATTGAGGTTGACCGTTGAAGGGGTTTGTGCAGTTTCTCCACAGATGCGTAAGTCGGCGATTGAGTGTCTCGTTGCTGCAGCTCGATTGCCTCGCGTTCTGATGTGTTCGTTGTAGTAGGGGCCGAGGTGGACTTTCTAGTAAACCAACCTCGCTTCCTCGCAATCCATACTATGGCGATGCTGATAGCGGCGATCACCAAGATGTAGCTGATTGCGTAATGATGTATGTCATGGCCTGTGATAGTTTCCGGTAGATGTTGTTCGTTAGTTTTCTGTTCATTTAGCCAAGTTTCAACCTTCTCGTGATCATCAGAGGGGCTAATGAATTTTAGTTTTGGCGTTTTCAGATTAACAATTCTATTTATAGAACTTTCAAGCTGTGGTATCCTAGGTAGGTATAGGTTTACTTTAGAATCGCTGTGGTAGCGATTGTGCGAAGATATGCTTAGATCTTTAGTCTGCATCACGCACCCTTGTGTGATTTTAACAAGGGCAGAGTTTGTTATTTGATGAGATGTGACTTCCCCCGCGCATATAGTTCTAAACATACATGAGTCATCGCAGCAAGTCGTAAGCCATGTATTAGTTGAATGTAATTCAATCCAAGCGGGCTCGCATTGTTTATTTATCGTAGTACATAATGAGGTCGTTTCGTGACCTAGAAATTTAGCTTCACAGGGTGCATCTTTACTTTCAAGGTTTCTCACTGGAAGATTTAGAATACATACAAAATTATCCGTGCTTTTTTGTATGCATTTTTTCAGCCCATCCTCGCTAAGGCTTATGTAAGTATTTTTCCTGAAGTTCACCGCTATATTCTTAGAAAGTGTATGTACGTACTTAGTTTCATTTTGTAGTAGTATAAATGGCAAAGGTATTGGCCGATATAGCGTGAAATCTTCATCACTCGTCAGCGGAATGTGTATCTCGAACATGAAGTAGTTGTTGGTCACTCGAGCCTTTACATAGAGTAGTTTGTAAATATCTTTTATGTTTTCTTCAATGTTGTCAACCGGGAAAGTTAGTGTTTTCGGCAGTTTTCCAGAGATTGCATTCATCTGTTTGATCAAGTTGACGGGAGTTAGTAGATGGACATCAATGTGACCTTTATAGACATCCACGAGGGCGTTAAATAGTATTTCTTGAACGTCCTTCAAGTTTGATAGGAGTAAGTGTGCCGTGAGCGATAACGAGCTAAAGTAGTTAGTAGCCATAACCGTGCCGATATTAGACTCCAGTTTTGAAAGCTTCGTGTTGGTGTCGTTCATGTATTTATTTATTAGTTGAAATTGATGTTGTATGTTTTTTTCATTTTTCTTCATGATCTCATTTTCGATTTCTATTATGGATGTTTGGTTTTTTATAAGATCCAACAAGTATTGCTCATTTTGTTGTACGGCTTGGATGTCTTTAGCGTATTTTTCAGCAAAATGCTGGTCCAATACTCCAAATAAGCTATTTGCTACGTACCCAACTCCGTCGATCAGACCGCGTTTTTTTCGGTAAGATAAGTGTTTATGCGGCGACAAGAGTAGGGTGTTCAAGTAGTTGAGTTGCTCTAGCTCAGCTAGTAAGTTTTGAGTAGTACTAGCGCAAAACCTTTGGTCCAGTTGTTCGCACAAGTGTGCTACGTGGGTTATGTAGTTATGTAAGTCTTCATTTGTTTGCCAGTAGGTTGTAAGATTGTAGAATGTAAGTAAAATCCATTCATCGTGTATTTGTTGTAATTTGCCAATAGTGTCGTAATAAATTGGCCGATTGTTTCCTAGGTTCGTTATTTGAGCGTTTTCAATGTTACTTTCTGCGTAAGTAGGGGCGCAGTGTGTTCCCGTTATCAATGCTATAATTGTAAGAAAGTAAATAAACATAGCCATGTAATTTCTTCCTTTTCCACGGCGTTGTTGAGGTAAGTTCCCGGGTAGCTGCTCTTCGTCGTCGTTTTGACTATTTGAAGTTGTTTCGTGTGTTAGAAGTTTAGCCAATTTTGTGACGGGCCTCTTCATTACTCCATTTTGAGTTTTTATGGTGAGAGCTCAGTTTTCCATAGTTCGTATTCACTTTTTAGTAAACTCGATGCGCCGATGAAATTTGTCCCACAGTCAGAGTACATGTGTTTTGGTGTACCTCTCCTGGCACACATTCTTGAAAATGCTGCGATAAACATTTCGGTACTCAGATCTGAGACAAGTTCAATGTGCACGGCCTTTGTTGCCATGCACACAAATATAGCTATGTACCCTTTAGAAGTTCTCACCCCTCTACCTTTATTTAGTTTTAAGTCTATACAGCCTGTAAAATCAACCCCTGTATGGGTGAAAGGTCGCGAAGGGGTGGCTCGTTGAGCAGGTAGATCAGCCATTTTCTGATAGTTATCAGTAGGCTTAAATCTGCTGCAGCGCACGCATTTTCTCAGTATAGTTTTTACAGTTTGGTTGCCTCCTATAATCCAGTAGCGTTGACGTAAGTAAGCAAGAGTCAACCTTGCTCCGCCGTGTAGAGTAGCTGCGTGGGCCTCTTCAATGATGAGTTGAGTCAATCTTCCATTTCGCGTTAGGATCATAGGATTTTTCATGCCCGGTGGCAAGTTAGTTTTGTTCAGGCGGCCCCCGACTCTCAAAACTCCATTTTCAAGATAAGGGCTTAGTTTGTAGATAGAGATTTTATTAGTTAATGTTTGATTTTTAGAAAGTAAATTATATTCCATCTCAAAATCATTCCTTTGTATAACTTTCACAATCAGTTTATTTGCGGCAAGTAGTTCAGTAGTTGTCAAGTAGGTAGGTATCTCTTTATCGCCACGAGCCGCATCATGTTTCGAGGAGCGCGCCTTTGTTATAAAACGCAAAATCCAAGCGACGATGCGCCTTACTCGTGTCATAGAACTTTTATTGTTTATTAATTTTTCGATCAAGTTGTCGTTTGTTTTAGTTATGGCTAGGGCTGTCTCACGTCTTTGTTCGATGTCAGTTGTAAATAAACAGTTCATAGTTTCAGTTTCTTTATTTTCGCTCAAAGTTTTCAGCATTTCTGGCCCATTCCACCATAAACCAAAATTTAGTAGTTTTTTCGGATTCACTCCTCTGGTGGCACAGTCAGCAGGGTTATTTTTAGACTCGATGTAAGCCCATTGTTTTGAAGGTATGATTTGTCTTATCTTCTTCACTCGATTTTCGACGTATCTCTCAAATTTAGTTGGTTCCCCCTGCAGCCATGCGAGTACGACTTTAGAGTCACTCCAAGCCGAAATAGTCACGTTGTTTTCATTAAGTAAGTTTTTCGCCTTTTCTATTAATTGAGATAACAGTAAGGCCCCTCCCAGTTCAAGACGAGGTTAGCTCAGCTTTTGCGCGATTGGGGCAACCCTAGTCTTCGCTACGAGTAAGTTCAGTACAAGCTGTCCGTTTTCGTCCTTGACCCTGGTATATATGACACAAGAATATGCCATTTCGCTCGCATCACAGAATCCTAGTAGTTCAATGTCTTTCTGTGTGCCTCCAATCCATCTCTGTATTTTGATAGATTTTAGTACATGTATTTCAGCTTTTAGTTTTAGCCAATCATCTTGTATTTTGTTAGGTAGTTTTTCGTCCCATTCAAGGTTTAGCTCCCATACTCGTTGAAAAATTAATTTTGCCGTTATAGTAACTGGAGAGAGCCATCCCATGGGATCGTAGAGTTGCGAAATCTCAGATAAAAGATTTCTTTTTGTTAGTGGTTTTTTCGTATTTTCTTCCAATGTCCAGTTGAACATGAAAGTGTCCGACTTAGGGTTCCACGACAGCCCTAATGTCTTTGTGTTTTCGTCTTCGAAATCAAATGTGCATGTAGTTGAGATTTGATCTTCTGACAGCTGTTTTAGTAGGTCAGGGCTATTTGAACTCCATTTACGTAGGTTCATGCCACCTTCCTTGAGTAGTTCAATTAGTGATTTTTGCATTTCTTTGGCGTTTTCTAGGGAGTTATCGCCGCTGATTAAATCATCCAAGTAAAATTGAGTTTGTAGTATTTTGGCGGCTGCTGGGTACTTATGCATGTAATCCAGTGCCAGTTGCTTAAGTGTCCGCATAGCTAGCCACGGCGCGCATTTTGTGCCGTAACTTAAACTACACAGAGTGTAATTTTGAAGTGGCTGGGTCATGTTAAATCTGAATATTATTTTTTGTAGCGATTTTTGATCTTCAGCTAGCCAGATGCATCTATACATTTTCTCGATATCTGCAGTGTAGGCATATTTGTAGGTTTTCCACTTCAAAATCAGAGCCTGTATGTCTTTTTGTAGATTAGGCCCCTTTTCCATGAGTGCATTTAAGCTTTTTCCATTTTTAGTTGTGCTGGAAGCGTTAAATACTACTCGGAGTTTAGTAGTAGTAGCGTTTTCACGCAGGACCCCATGATGAGGTAGGTAGCATTGTACTTGCTGACCTTCATCTTCAGGCTGAGCTGGTTTCATGTGTCCTAGTTTTAAGTAATCATTCATGAAGTCTTTGTACATAGTAGATAGTTTTTCGTTTTTAGTAAGTCTTTTTTCTAGTTGTAAAAATTGTGAGACAGCTTTTGGCCTTGAGTCGCCGAGTTCAGCTTCAAAGTTTTTGAGCATGGGCATCTTCACAATATATTTACCATCAGAAGCTCTAGTAGTTGTTTCTTGGTAGTATTTTTCGCACTGATCGTCGGCGTTAATTTCCGTTTCAATTTGAGTAATGTCCTCGCTTTCCCAATATTTGGCGATGTCCGCGAGGTCAATGATGGTGGCGTGGCAGCGCAAAGTCTTCAGTTTTCCACATAGTATCCACCCGAGTTGAGTTTGTTGGGCGACGGGTGAGAGTTGATTTCCTCTTAAGACGCCGTCCATTATTATCTCAGCGTAAACATCAGCTGATAGTAGTAAGTCGACGGAGCCTCTAACATTGTAGTCAGGGTCTCCTAGTTTTAAGTTCTGTAGATGTGGCCAGTTAGCCTTTTCAAAAGTAGAGTTAGGCAAATCATTAGTTAGCTTTTTTAGTATTAAAGCCTGAGTGCCAAAAGTGTAATCAGTATGTATAGATTTGCAGGTAAGTTTTACCCGTCCTTTACACTCTCCCGACACGGATCCGACTCCCGATATCGTAGCGTTGAACTTTTTCCGTGGCAGGCGCAGTGATTGGGCTGCGTTCTCCGAGATTAAGTTGACCTGGGAGCCTTGATCTAGCAATGCCCTAAAAGTTTGGTAAGTACCATCGTTGGCCTTGACCCTTATTTTGACAGTTGTCAGTAGTACTTCTGTATTTTTCTCAGCTGTAGCGGAAAGACAAGAAGAGTCTGCGGAAGTAGAACATTTTTCGTTGTTATTTTTAGAAGTTTTTGTTGGTTCTTGTGACCTTTTAGCATGGTGTAACAATGTGTGATGTTTGTTATCACACTCTTTGCACGTTTTTGTTGAGTTACATTCCTTGTTTCCGTGATCGTATAAACAATTTTTGCAGAGTTTTAGTTTTGCGACGGTAGTGATGCGCTGCGATACATTCATTTCTATAAATTTAGTGCATTGCATTAGAACATGACTCCCGTCACATAAGGGACATTTTCCGTAAGCAAAGTAAGATCGTGCTTGGTCTTTATTGTCTTTAGTTAAGGTTGACTTTTTATTGTAGTTCGGTTTTTCATTGTAAATTGATCTTTTAGTAGAACTCGTATTTCCAGCTTGTTTCTGGGAAATGTTTGTGTCTTTTTGTCTGTTTTTGACTGTTTCTAAGGCCATGAATTGTTTTTCTAGAAAATTTATGAATTCATTTAAGTTGGGTAAATCTCGGTTAGTAATTACGCAGTATTCGCTGTATGTGGCAGCATCCAATTTTTGTGACATGTAGTACACAATCATCGGGCCCCAGCTCGTAATATCCACCCCCATGTTCGATAGTCCATTTAGGCTTTCGGTTACGACATCATGTATTTTTTTTATGTTATCCGCAGTAGGATTTTGAATGATCGGAAGCTGTTGCATCGCATTCATGAATGAAGTAAATTGGAGACGGCGATTGTCAAATCGATGGTTCAATATCTCCCAGCACGAGTCGTAATTTTCGGCACTTACGGCTAGATGTTGTACTAGGCGTTCCGCTTTACCTTTTAGTTTAGTTTTCAGGTGCTGCATTTTTTCCGCCTTTGAGATTGTAGGGTTTTTGTGGATTGTTTCCATGAAAAGATTTTTAAATGAAATCCAGCGAGCGTAGTCTCCGTTAAAATCTTGTAACTCGATTTTCGGAGCTGCTTTTTCGTAATGTTTGTTAGACCATATTTTGCTGTTTAATATTTTTTTTAGTACATCGTATTTATTTTCGATCTCGTTGAATTTTGTAGAGTAGTTTTCGCTAAAATTCGTTCCCATAAGGGCTTCTTCGAGTTGCCAGTGAAGTTTATCGATGGAGTCCCATTTTCCCTTCAAGATGGAGAGATGATCATCAAACTCCCATTTTTCAGTTATAAGTTCGATGTTAATTTTCGACATTGCGCGTTCCATGGCCCTAAAATTACATTCTTGGCGTTGCAATACTTTTCTCATTGAATCATCCACCCCCGTAGTAGGGTTGTTGACAGCGATGGTAGTAGGGTCCTCCTCCAGCATCCCAGATAGATCGAAATCAATAGAAGACGACTCTCCTGCATCATGGTCTTCGAGTGAAGCTAGTAGTTTTATCATGCTCGTTTTTGTTGTTTCGTAGAGTTCCTTAGTTTTCCCATAAACGTCGCTAGAGAAATAGTTATATCTGCTCTTATCCTCAATTTTTTGGACAAGAATTTCGTGTCTCGACTGAAAGTCTTGCCAATATTCGTCAAGTGTATGAATACGCTTGTTTAAGTATTCTACAGTTTTTCTAGCACTGCTATCCTTATTGTAGTTAGAGCATAATCGTTTTATTAAATCAAAACAAGTTGCTTGTGAGGACAGTTCCTCCATTTTCGTAGTTTAGTTATTCCTAAGATAGTTCAATAGTAGCTAGTAGTAGTTAGTTGTAGTAGTAGATAAGTAGTAACCCAATGGAAGTTTCCAGTAGGTATGCTGGTTCAGGTCAGGACACGAAGACAGGGCAGTACCTATTTCTTCTTCAAGTTTCTTCAGACGATTCTCGTAGTTTACGGCGAACTCCAAAAAAGTACTTGAATGTCCTTACCTTGCAGTCTTCAGTGCGCAAGCGACTGTCCGCCACGAAATATGCGCCTTCTCAACAAACCTGGTGAGACCAGCTGGTGGGAAGCCAAGCCGCCGATTCGCATTCGTAGTTTCCAAGTCACAAAACACACCAAAAACACTAGTTATGTCGAAGGACCAAATGTACGGATGTATCGTACATTAGAGTAAAAGTTAGTTAAGTAAGTTAATGAGTGCTAGTTAAAATCACTGATCACTTTTTCACAAGTTTATTGAAATTCACGTAAAAACATAGATGCAGTAAACGATCCGTCTTTATCGCGTCGCGGTCAGTAGAGCACTAGTTAATAAGGGCGTAAATATGTCGATTCGGTAAATTAGATACCTGGTACGTCTTCGTACACTGACTTACATAAATTACTTATGCATACCTACAATCCCACATGTGGGATTGTGCACAAGTTGTTGAATAGTCAATTTATAGATCTATTACTTAAGTTCAGTTTACTTTGTGATTATTTTATACACTCAAAAAACAACATAAAAAATATGGAGACTCGTCGTGTCCAGGACAAAAACTTCATCCAACCTGCTGATGAGCAGGAGGCAATATTAAACAAAACATTCTGAACTAAGCGAACGATCAAAGAGTTATTTGAGTAAATGAAGAGAGCGCTGCGCGGCTCATATTTTTATTTGAGGACGTCATCCGCCAGCCAAATAAAACTAATTTCCCCCTTGACATTTTGTATCAAAATAATATCGTATGAGGCGTTTCCTCTACGTAGTCGTTTTTACGTGCGCTTTGGAGAATTTGAATTTTATGAAGGCTCTGTACGGCAATCAGCGCTCGTTACAAGTGTATAGGGGTGTACTGCGCGGCGCGGCGGCGGCGTGGCGGCGGCGCGGCGGCGGCGCGCCGGGATCGTGGCTCCCACGCGGAGGAATCCGATGCGAACTGATCATATTCGCTTGAATTGGAGACATTTCATTGCCTCGCTTCGCACCGCTCGCCTGGCTCAGGTATCGGTTGGTAGTGTTTACATAGACCTATTCAGACAAATTATTATGCGTTCATTGTCCA
>OZ007536.1:12879669-12915592 GCA_963931895.1 Eupithecia pulchellata
AGCTCGGACTAGTGGTGCATCTGTCTATGGACCTCACATATTATTGAACTTGTAATACATCCTAAAGGTAATTCGTTTATAAGTATACTTGACTGCTAATTTAAATCAAATTGTAACATAAGTAACTTTAAAAGGAAAAGGAACTTTAAAAAAGACATCAAAATATGTAACTAAAATACCAATTGATCCAAAAAAGAAAGGACTTTTTTATACCTAACGAGTTCTAAAATTCTGATTTGATAATTATGTAGATTTCAATAAAAACTTTTTCGGTCTTAAAAGGTCAGTTTTAAGCATGACTATTATGTAACTAATATGTTTTTTAAGTATATCCATAGATTTCACCATTAATTATTGAACAAATTTCGAGTTTTAATTCTTGTTAAAAAGATGCTCCTGATTCAGATTCAGATTCAATAACTTTATTTTATTAGGCTTATAAAATAAGCACTTAGACAAGTCAAATTTCATACAGATAATTATTATAAAAAAGAAATAGGTAGGTAATTTGTTATTGATTTCTCTTCACTTAAATTTTTTGTCCACCACTTTTTTGTGAAAAGAAACCACTAGTAGGTACCTACATTCATAATATATAACTTATGTGTCTATATACATTTAGTTATAGTATACATTTTTGTTTTGCCTATCTAAATCTAAGTTAAATATGATTTAGGTAGATATACTCGTATGTCAATAATTATTTAATTTGGTACCTAATACCAAAAGCTAAGAGAAGGTCCCACAAAGAATGCATCCCGCGGGGCCAGCATTCGTCCGGCAAAACGTTAAACAATGTTAGAAGGGGATTTGAAATCGTTTTTAGTTTTTTCAAAATGATCAAAAACAATGTTAAAAACGTTGTCATCATCAGCCTATGTTAGTCCACTGTTGGACATGAAAAACGTTGTAAATATTGCAAATAAAACTATAAATAGTTACAAGCCGGCTGATATATCTACGTCAAGTAGGTATAATACAGTTGGTGTGTTTCAAAATCCAGCGGTTGTTCGTACGCTGATCTGATCATCTCTACATAGTCAAAGCTCTTATCAGCGTCAGCGAGATAAATACCTGTTTGACAAGAGATCACAGATCAGTAGCGGTGATAGTGTGCTAGTTAACCGGTCGATAGTGCGGACCCGCAACTCTTGTGGAGTTACTCACGACTATCGTGAAAGTTTAGCTGTTATCACTAAGCCGTGTTATCAAAGCTCGCATGTGAACTATTAGCCCAGACTTGCGATCGCATACCGCATTACCAACTACTAGTCCGATGTTATCGCACATTTGCATACCTGCCGCCCGGCGCCGGCGGACGGTGCACCTCCTAACACTTTTATTGCTAATCCTTACAAGAGATAACCATCGATCGAAGAGTTCAATATTATCCGCCCATAAATATGATTACTTTAAGCGTTGCGCACTTTGAAAACTCAACACTTAGTTGCTACTAAAATCTTCTCACAAGTAAAGCTTACTCGTGAAAGATTTTATGTTGATCAGTTTATAATTCGAGTTCGGGAGCATACCTATAGCTTACACTAAACTACGGTTAGGTAGTCACGTCTTACGCCGCACAAACTTACGGTCGGGTTTACTACTTAAGTTTGATTGAATATAAACGGAGTTTAAGCCGTAAAAAGTGTAAGATGTTTCATTTGAAGCCATGACACAGCCTGACACAGCTATGATTTCATAATCAAATAGGTTTTATAAAACACTCTGCGTCGTTATCATTCGTCTCAGATAACAAAATATAAGCTGGAACATTCGATCCTAAAGAAGTAAAAACTTGCGAGATTGGCTATTCGATGAAATGATTGCCGACGTCGGTCGTCTCGTGATAAGTATCGACAGAAGATATGGGTGTCCGTGCGGCGGCGGTGGCGGCGGCGTAAAACTTTACTGTCGGTTTAAAGCCGGCACTAACCGCCTGCTGAATAAAACATTCAATCTTCGAGAGCAGCACTCCACTGATTACTCCTAATTACGAGATAACTCTCCCTCTGCGGCGCCGGCGTCGTCTCCCCACTACTTCATTCATAACTGATCAGTGATCACTAAACGTTACAGCCTTCATACAACACTATCCACAACAAACTGTCCGTAACAAATACAAGGGTTGCGATCGCGACGTCTCACATAAATGAACTAGCGCTTTCCCATAAATAATAATATCGTTAGACTGGAAAGTAGCGTTTTATCCTGTAACAAAACAAAAAGAATAGCAAATGTACAAGAGTCTCGAGATTTATTTTACAAAGTCTAGCGAGAGCATAGCGCGTAAAGCTGAATAAAATGCTTAGATGCTGTACTGAGCACAGCTCCTCGGTGACCGAGTGCACTGGCTGCAGTACCTAGTGTTACTACGTAGATGAATACTAGGTATATAATAATACTATAATATTATAATAATACGAGTGCGCATGAATACATATGCTCCCACTTCCCGCGCGCGGTTAGAACCTTGACGTTGTTTCGCAATTAAAGTTAGTCGAAAATTGAAGGCTCGCTTATGATTTCGTCTAAAGGATTATTAGCATCTCATGAATTTAAATTAAAGTTAAAGGTTATTACTGCCGCTTTTGACTCATGATACCATTAAAGATTACATTAAATGTGATAACATTAAAGATTAAGTATAGTGAGTGCTCTATCGCAGTTCGTATAAATGTATGGTGACGTGGTATTCTTACAAATAGTTGGGATCGTAAGCGCTCAAAGTGTCTTTATGAACAAAGTTGTGTGTAATCGAAAACAAAAACCCAGTTAAAGAATGTGTTTCGGTCAACGGAAGGCGCGCGCCGCAGGGGTCGAGCGGGACCGCTCCGCTGAGACGAGGGTTCAATGGGATTAGCCTCCGACACGATAGACTAATATAATATCGCTACAATTGGCTCTGCACTCGCGGGACCCTAAATAGTATAGTAAGTAGAGTCAGTAAGTAGCGCTGGCCGCGCTGCCCGCCCGCGCGCCGCCAGCGGCTGCGACCTTCTCGTAAGTTAGCGAAAACAGATCAGCCGTAACCGCCGAAGCCCTTTGCTATTTCGCTATAACATTATTTTAAAATAACACCTAAAACGTAGCCATTCAAAATACTTGTTAAGAGCATTGTTATAAGATAACATACGAGCCATTGGATGTTATTCCAAGTCATTTATAATTACTAGAAACTAGGTGCTCCCCGCGAGACGTTTCCCGCAATCACATATTAGGTGATTTTTAAGTTTTTTTCTTACATAAGAACCTCTTATGTAAGAAAAATATCAATCCCTCAATTCTCCCGGTGATAACAAACACAACCTTAACAAAATGGCAGAGATGTCTCATTTGGGTTTTTATGTGGGTAGTCGCAGTTTTTTAATAAATTGACGAATGCGTTCACATCGAAATCAGTCAGTAACTTTATTGAGAGCGGGCAACTGTGGGTTGGTTCGTGGGAGCATGAAAAAATTATGAACAATTCAATTATTTTAGCCATCATTCCAAAGAAAAAGTGAGGATTACGTCGAGTAATGTTAGTAAATGTTAAGAAAAATCTAAATCATATTATTTTAGCTCAAAAATTAGAAAATGTGAAAATGCAATAAAACCAATGTAAAAATTATGAATCTTGAGCCTGGAAGGGAAGCTAACCAACTCTTCTCAAGTTATTACTGAGTTATTCATTTCTTATATAAAATATACTAAATTCAAAACTTAATTTCAACCTGATCAGTGAAAATGATATCCAAAAAACCTTTAAACTATAAAATATAAAGAACTTGATGATGATTGATGGAGATTTCGTCAATTATTGACCAATTGTACCAGATCTTGTACCAGATCTTGTACCAGATCTTGTACCAGATTTTGTACCAGATCTTGTACCAGATCTTGCTTTTATATTCAATGAAACAATCGACTGTGGGGATTTCATTACTGCGATTATTTTAAGTACTATGTTTGATCAATAGAAACAACATCAAACAATTCCATTCGCTTCGCCATTAGCATCAGTTCTGCAACAACGAATACATCCCAACGTTAACGTCACCCTACGTATGTATACGTTACTAACTTTATCTCTCTCTCCCGTCTCTCTAAGGTTTGGAAGAGAACTCTATTTAGTGTTGAGCTCGCCTTTGCCATTATTTTATGTTTAATCGTATATTTTATTGTGCAATAAAAAGCATTAAGAATAGATAAGCTATCGTAGAGTTAGTTCTGCAGCGCATGCAGTCGACATCCGGCATCTTAGATACAGTACATAATTTGAATAAATTAATGTTAGATACATTTGTTGTCTATTTCAGCTACTTCTGTAGTGTTGTGTCCTAAGGCATTTAGTGTAACGTGTTTGTGCTGCAGAGGTGGGCTATGTGCTGCAGAGGTGGGCTATGCGTTCAATATACACGGTGTAACAAAATATGTGTACTAAGCTAAAGGGGGTGAATTTCCACCCCCCAGGGGACCAACTTTTGTTCCACGACTTTTCGAATTTCGATCGGTATTTTGGAAAAAACTGCATCAAATTTTCAACATGGACAGCTGATTTTTTACGAAGTGACAACCCTAAAGGCAGCGGTTTCTTGTACCTGTGACAATGACGTCAGTATGGGCATAGATGTAGAGTAATAGATAGCTAGATAGATAGATTAGGTAGTCTCCCGCCCCGCCATAGCTGAACTCTACGAAGATAAATACCTACCTAACTGCAGTGGTAGTAGGTATGTAAAGGTTACCCAGATAAGGAAATAAAAGAGGAAAAAAAAAAAAAATTGTATATTTAAAATAGGAATTTTTAATTTCCCCCCCCCCCCCTACAACTGATCACCATTGGGGTCTGACACCTCCCCCTTCGGCTTAGTAGTACACATATTTTGTTACACCTTGTATAATGTGGATCCCATGGAATACTTTAGTAGTTTAATGACAACAGTACCATGTCAATATATTTATGAAAACATATTGTATGCTTATTAAAATATCAGTCGGTTCCCTAAAAATAGAAATACGGTACACTAGAAATAATAATAGACTGGTTGTGCCCGCTACACAATATTAATGTATCTTTTAATGGGCAATGTATTTAATAAATAATAATAATACTGGATAAATCACACTACCATCAGTAGTGAGGGCGAGGTATACGCCACATGTATATATACGCAGTATGTATGTCTTCTACAGCGAAACTCAAACTGAGTTGGCAATTAAACCAATTAATAAATTGAAACAAATTATCAAAAATATTCTTTAGACCGGACCCGAAAAAAGGTTTTCTATAAAATATCTAATTATCTAGAAGATAAAAAGGTTTAGGACGAATATTGCTGCAACCCAAAAACTAACACCATGACAAGGTAAAGGTTTTTTTTCGATTCTTTGCTTTACTTTAAAATGAAGGAAAAATCGAAGTGATCACTTATATTTTCGAGTTAAACTAATGTATTTTTTTCTTGTGACATGTCCAAGAGTCCTGATGGGTCTGAAGGAAATAAAGCACTTTGATATGAGATAGTTGCTTGCGGAGCCCCCCCCCCCCCCCGAACCCGTTTAGAATTTCATTTCAGAACATTGATTCAATCCATTTGATTGTACCTTGAAATTACAAAGGTCTTTGTTCAGTAGTATCGAAGGTAAAACGAGAATTATAATTAACTATTTCTATAGCACAATTGCGTGATTTAAAGTTTGGAGAGTTTTAGAGTTTAGCTTTTAAGGAGTTTACGTTTTAATGAGGATAAAGCTTCGGAGAGTCGCCGAGCCTCAGCCTATCGCGTCACGCCGCGCGTCACGCCGCGCGTCACGCCGCGCGGCGCGTCGCGGGAGGATCGCTTAACTTAATAAAGCTCAACACACATTGCTTTATCCAACAGCAACGTAATACCCCCCTCGGGCGGAGCACACCGCCTCATTACCCCGCCACCATACACACACTAGCATCACCTGCTACATAAAGTAATGCTGTAATGGCTCCTGATCCCCATAACTTTGGAATACTTACCTTTCAACATTTCAGTCGTTTTTGTTAAGCTACAGCTACCACAAAGACGCCAACTTAAAGGGCGGATAGTATCGCTGTAGCGATGCGATTTCGTATCGCACATGTGTGTTAGCGTGGGGATTATGGGCAATAGCCCCCAAATAATAAATAAAGCCATCTATGGCCCTCATTAAGGGAGGCCTGTGAATGTGTGTGACGCATTTCGATAAAATAAGTACATCGATCGTTTTTTGTTCGTACTCCGCGCGTGGTGTGAAGCGCATCTCCTTGAGACAAACACCTCGAGGTACCTGTTCATCAGACCCATCTCTACTGTGCCTCGATCACTAATTGGTTCCAATATCTCAGTCTCAGTGTTCCCACAAACACAATCTCATGAATTTGTCCGTATGACATTAGTTAGTCATTATTATAGTTTATGTTGGGGTTATCTCCTCGTTGAGGGCACTCCAGTTATAGTTTTGTTCGTAGGTAATATATTAACACCAAACCACTGTTTTATAGAGTTTAGATTTATTAATCAATTAGGTAATCTGAGCCGCGCGTAATGTTTAGGTACATAAAGAGACACACCGACGCGTTGCAAAGGTTACGTTACGACTGTTTTTATTGTTTACTAATTATACGAAGTTAAACTGCTGTATGAGCAATATGGGGCCGTGTGGTGCCGGCATAGAATTTCACCACCCCAACTCTTCCCGTGGGTGTCGTAAGAGGCGACTAAGGGAAACACAGCGGGGGGTGGGCAGCAGCGCCCTCTGTAGAACAACTCCACCGAACTGCGATCCCCAACCCGCATGCCCAGCGTGGGGATTATGGGCAATAACCCCCGAATGATATTGCCATCTATTGGCGCTCATTACGGGAGGCCTATGTCCAGCAGTGGACTATTATAGGCTGGTGATGATGTTGATGAGCAATATTGGCTCGTACAGTTAACTTCTCGCGCGCTCCTAGTGTTGTGTTGAAGCGTTATATATAAGCAAATAACTTAGTTCAATTTAGTCTTCGAAACAAGCACAAACTCGTTATAAAATTCCAAATTAAATGAGTCTTCATATTAAATTTCAGTGTTTTGCTAACTACCTACCAGTTAACAGGCGTCGTTGTTTTTTATTTAAATAAATAGATAATGCTGGACACAGCATCGTCTAGGCCCAAGCTAATCAGAGCTGGTGTTATGGGTACTAAATAACTGATGTACATAATATTTTTTACATAGATAGATAACAAAAATTTATATAAAAAAATTGTATTTTAATGTTCTCGACAAGTCATAACCTATGCATCTAAGTAAGAATATATCTATATCTATACTATCTATACTAATATTATAAAGAGGAAAGATTTGATTGTTTGTTTGTTTGAATTGAATAGGCTCCGAAACTACTGGACCGATTTGAAAAATTCTTTCACCATAAGAATCCTAAATTTTCCGTGATGAACATAGGCTACATAATTTTTTGCAAAAAAGTTAGGGATCCGCATGAAAAATTCAATAATTGAACCGTGCGTGCGCTGTATATTCAACCTCTTTTTCTATTATGGCGCGTCAGAATAGAAAAAGAGGTTGAATATATAGCGCACTGTGCTTGCTTTTTCTCTACGGCCAGTGTCAGTTATGGAGTGTCGTGTCAAGTAGGTAAGGGAAAAGTAAGGGATCCGTAAAAAAACTGTGAAACCCATCGTGTTATTGTGTATAATTACTGAAATTTTTGTTTAATACCCGTGCGAAGCCGGGGCGGGCCGCTAGTTGTTTATATCTTATTTGTGTAAATATTGACAATAAATGATCTTATCTTATCTTAAGTATGCCTATGTTCATCAGGGAATATTTAGGATTTTAATGGAGAAATAATTTTTCGAATCGGTTGAGTAGTTTCGGAGCCTATTCAATTTAATATTTTAAAGATCTTTCCTCTTTATAATATTAGTACAGATAGAAAACGACCAGAACACCTTGAAAAAATATCTTCAGACCATACATACATTTGTCCCGAGGCGGGAAGCGCTTCGAATCCTGCGCCGCAGGAGGTGGCGGGTTATATACATTAGATAATATTCAACGCGCGATCTGATGTATATTTGTGTCATCTCCCTATGAATATGTAACGGGAACGCTACACGCTAGAATGGAATGAATTATTAGAATACTTGTGTAGCAATGAAAAGTTAAAAGGCGGCGGCGGGCGCTCGTAAGCAACGCGCCGCCGTCGCGTCGCGTCGTCGTCGCGTCGCGTCGTCGTCGCGCTGTGATCCCGCGAAGCTCTCCTGCTCCGCAATTTAGCGCTTTATCTCTTTTTTATAGACTTTCCGCAAACCTTATCTGAGAAATAATTCATAATCTCTCGCTATAAAAAGAGCTAATTTTCCCTCAGGAGCGGATTACGGTTATCCACAACACGCGG
Source organism: Eupithecia pulchellata (assembly GCA_963931895.1). NCBI lineage: Eukaryota > Metazoa > Arthropoda > Insecta > Lepidoptera > Geometridae > Eupithecia > Eupithecia pulchellata. The sequence goes on from OZ007536.1 coordinate 12,888,070, forward strand.
CTTGGTCTCTTGTGCGTGACGTCATCCCACTCACACCACACACAACACAACACACACGAACACCTGAAGCTGACTGCGGGTCAGGACACAACAGTAGAGTTATGTATCAACGTACCCGGCACTAACCTATACCTACCTAGGTAACTCTGAGCAGCTTTGATCACGAGCGTTATGTTAGTGCTTATCACCTCAAGTCACATACATTAGTTGTGCTCCAAGTGTGGATCATTATTTTAGTTTTAGTAGGCAGTCGCTTAGTGTACTTGGACGTGTAGAATTGAGACATCTGAGAACAAAGGAAAAGTATTAAGCTTTCTGAATATGTAAGCAAACGGTTGTATCTATTTTGTTGAGAACCAAGTGGATGTTAAACAGATAAATCGAATCATACAAGCCAATTAACGTGTGAGGCACGGTCCTTTGTCCCGCGGTCGCTAAGGCCTTCCTCCCCCCGCCGCCCCCCTCAGTCCCTCATCATTAATTTAAATTTATATCATTTATTAACTGCTTGACGATCTGATTGGTGTGTTTGTCACAAGATGAGTAGTGTGCCGTTATCTCTAGCTACGAGGAGATTACTTGTCGCGACAAATAGTCAGAGTTCTCTCTCTCTCTCTCTCTCTCTCTCTCTCTCTCTCTCTCTCTCTCTCTTTCTATCTCTCTCTCCGAGCGCGTCTAGAGAAATTGTACAGCACCGATACAATTTCTCTAGACATTTAAAATAACAACGCTAATTTGTGTTAGCAATTCAATTTTGATTTGTAATTTGTTGAGTCTATCTTTGATATTATAAATTGGTTTTAGTTTTAAAAAATAATATTTTCATTTAAAATGGAGTTTGACTTTCTCTTCTTATTAAATCTATTTAAGGTGATCCGTTCATACATTTGAATTTTCCCAAATATGAGCCGAAGTTTTTGGCTCCAACTAAGGACAATGGAAATTTATTATTTATTAGAATTTCCATCTTCCGTGACTCCATCGTTTATTTTGGAAAGGTGATTGTTTTAGAAAATACTTTTGCTTCGTTTTGCAAAAAACAAAACAAGTCGATGACAACAGAATACAAAAACCATAGACACACAAAGAACAGACAGCCACATGACAACAATAAAATAGAAGAAATAGGTACATTCGTTAAGTTAGGTAGATTCGTTATGTATCGCACAGATGCCGATGTCGTCGCCGCTACACTCATGCGTTCATGACGTTCTCGTACGACACTATCGGTGTTCACCCACACATTGACAAAAATGGAATAAAATTACCACGTTATTTCTCATTAAATCAAGTGTTTTCTTTAATGAAACACAATTTTCCGCAAATAATTAATTACCTATAAAAATGCCAAAAACAGTTATTTATTTGTAAAATTAAGCTCACATGGCCATATTTGGGAAAACAAAAATGTATGAAAAACGGATCACCTTAAATAAAACTGACGAAGAAAGAAACTTAAGAAAAAGTGGTTATGTTTGCTCTAATTATTCAAAATGGCAGTTTTTTTTATGAACGCTGATATCCGTGTATTTTATGTAGATTCAATAGGAAATGTTTACTTTATCAGTTTTTGAGTTGCACTTTTTATACTTTGTCTGCCGAAAGACATTGAATTAATTTATAATTGTCTTTTAATAATAAGGGCTACTTTTCAAGATGCTATTAAAATGAGAAAAGATTTTCTGGGTTAAAAAACCAAGCTATTGCAAATCGTTCTACCTACGGCTTACCCGCTTACCGTACGGCAAACGCATCCATCCATCCATAATGTCAGCGTCTTTGAGAGCAATTACTCCTAAGTCCTGGTCTGCCTTCCCAGCGTGAGGCCATGGACTGGGTTCCAACCTTCACGCCAAGGACTGTCTTCCCTCCGTAACATAGCGTTAGTTAAATTATTTCAAATGATACGTATGGGTGGGGCTTGGGTTTGGAATTAGCAGTAACTTACAAAATTCGTATAAATTTGTTGTGTCTGATTTACAAAATGTCTAGAGCTGAAAATAAACATTTACCTAATATGGAATGCGAAAATTCTTGTCTATTACTGAAAACAAAACCAAGAACTGAATTGTCCCATTAAATGTTCCCTGCGAGATTTCTGTATAAAACTCTAAGTAAATGTCTCGAGGATGTCCGCCGCGGCCGCCGCAAACACAGATAATACAACAGTGAACTAGAAGTCGCAAGTAAAGCGTTCTGGGGCGGGCGCGCGGTTACGGCTCAATAAACCATTCTCGTATTTAGGTCAATAAAGCCTATCCAACGACAACAACAGAATCGAACGTTCTGTCCGACTGACTGTGGAGGCAGGTGTACAGAAACGCAGTTTGCCCGATAGCTCTTCGTCTTCGAAATATCGAAATATACATTAACAAGGATATCTCAGTAATTTAATATATAAAATATTATAGTTTATTAACGTATTAGAATTTTCTTGTCTTATTGTTCATGTCATCTCAGGTTTTCATACAATTTTAATACGACATATGCTCAAATTTGTATAATTTATTTGTTTTTAAACGTAAAGAAATCTAGTTATCAGTGAAAAACTACAACCCCTATTTCACCCCCTTAGGGATTCATCATCATCATCATCAGCCTATGTTAGTCCACTGCTGGACATAGGCCTCCGCTAATGGGCGCCATAGCGCCCTGTCTTCGGCTTGTCGCATCCAGCATCTGCCAGCAGTCTTTCGCAGATCGTCATCCCACCTGGCCGGAGGGCGTCCTACACTACGTTTACCGAGTCGCGGTCTCCACTCAAGAACACGTTTACCCCAGCGGTTATCGGTTCTTCGCGATATATGGCCGGCCCACTGCCACTTCAGTTTGCTAATTCTCTGAGCTATGTCGATGACTTTGGTTCTCTGTCGGATGTATTCGTTACGAATTCTATCCTTCAGAGAAACTCCGAGCATAGCTCTTTCCATATCTCGCTGAGCGACTTTGAACTGGTGGACCAACCCTATCGTGAGTGTCCACGTCTCAGCTCCGTAGGTCATAACTGGTAGGACGCACTGATTAAAAACTTTCGTTTTCAAACATTGCGGTATGGATGACGAGAAGACTCGACGTAGTTTTCCGAACGCTGCCCAGCCTAGCTGGATCCTCCTCTTGGCTTCCTTCTCGAAATTGTTTTTACCCAACTGCAAAATCTGCCCGAGGTAAGTGTACTCAGAAACAATTTCGAGGAGGTGGCCATGTACGATCACCGGTCTTGGATCAATGTGGCCATTGATCATGATTTTGGTTTTATCCAAATTCATGCCAAGACCGATACCCTTAGGGATTGCATATCTTAATTTCAGCGTTGTAGCTTCAGCCTGGTTTATCATCAGTATCGTTTGTGCCTTTACATATTAAGAAGGTTACATTCAGCGTGTTCCAATTGGTTTGATGAACGGGTTGTTCTGGTTTCATAAATTGTTTGTTTTCTGTGTCCAACGTATGGGATTTTTTTTTGTAAGAAAGAATCCTTCGCCTGCATTATTCGCTTAATAGCTGTATAACCTTATTATCAAAGAAAAGTACAATCAGATAACCATTTTAAAACGATTACCGATTTACAAATAAAACAATTGAGCCTCCAGGGTCTCGACTCCAAGGAGAGCCGTACGCTCTGTCGAAACCTGCATACTTGCACCTCTTGATCTCTCTCTGAGGATCTCAGTTAAATAATAATAATTATAAGCCCAGATGAGTCGGTCGGTCGTTGTATCGTCCGAACCTGTATTCCACATCCAGCCGGCTGCAGGCAGAGTCCAATCCGAACACTTGGTTACGACGATTCAATGAGACAGGCAACAACTCAATGATCACAGAGAGTACATTATTCACTGTTCACGGTTCTAATCATAATCTGATGTCAGATTTGTAACACATTATTGACCTTTGATCGGCGCCGGTCAAATTATGTCCTTTCCCGTCGTGTGAGGAGAAGATTAAAGTCGAATAATGTACCTGGTACCTATTCCCTGATATTTATGTGATACCTATAGTATTTTTATATATATGTATGTACCTAATTGACAAAAATCCGAAACCGTCGGCGCGCTCGAGTTACACTGGTCGTTGTTGATCTATCTTTAGATACTAAAATATCATTCATCAAGGTGTATTTCATACACCATTTATGTTTTGTGTAAACGTAGATGCGCACATAAAACAAAATTTTAGTTTGGTTCATCGAAATCAAACCAGATTTAAAAAAACGTTATGCCCGATGGTAAAATTTAATTACAATACTGCCCAATTTATAAACAAAATACCAATTTCTCTTGAATGAAAACAGAACAACTGCGCTTTCCTTGTTTCGTTGTTGGCACAATCTGACTTTATTTCATTCGGCTTTTCATTCATCTTTTCCAATTTGTCTTAAGACGAGGTGCCCCACTCCACGCGCGGCCGACGCCGCTGGCTGACGTATGAGTAGATGATAGTTGATACAAATCAACGGTCTGAAATAAAAAAACCCGTGGTCAAGTCCCGATTCAGAAATCTTTTAGAAAATGTAATGGCGGCAAGCGAGTGAAGCCAGGTGCAAGCGGCAACGCGATGCGTGGTCGTCTGCACTCTCGGAGTTGCAAGAAAGAGTCTCGAGAGGCTCGCTCGGACGTTGGCCTGACTGCGCTCTAGACAGAAAGAGTCTCGAGAGGCTCGCTCGGACGTTGGCCTGACTGCGCTCTAGACAGAAAGAGTCTCGAGCGGCTCGCTCGGACGTTGGCCTGACTGCGCTCTAGACAGAAAGAGTCTCGAGAGGCTCGCTCGGACGTTGGCCTGACTGCGCTCTAGACAGAAAGAGTCTCGAGAGGCTCGCTCGGACGTCGGCCTGACTGCGCTCTAGACAGAAAGAGTCTCGAGAGGCTCGCTCGGACGTCGGCCTGACTGCGCTCTAGACAGAAAGAGTCTCGAGAGGCTCGCTCGGACGTTGGCCTGACTGCGCTCTAGACAGAAAGAGTCTCGAGAGGCTCGCTCGGACGTTGGCCTGACTGCGCTCTAGACAGAAAGAGTCTCGAGAGGCTCGCTCGGACGTCGGCCTGACTGCGCTCTAGACAGAAAGAGTCTCGAGAGGCTCGCTCGAACGTCGGCCTGACTGCGCTCTAGCCAAAAAACATCACGTTTCCATTTTACCCTCCAAATTGTTCGTATCGTTCTTTTAAGTTAACAGGTTAAGTATATCAAAAATATTGTCCTTTCAACAGAATTAATAAATATAATTAAAATACTAGGTACTTCTGTACTACTTTACTTAATATTGATTAAAAAGAGTGCCTGTATAATTCAATTGAGAAAAAATAGTGCAAAAATATTAAGCTTACAATTAGAATTGTAAACTTAATATTTTTGTTACACTTGCAAATTGCCATAAATGAGATTTAGGTAAACATAAGAATAGAAACAGTTCCGCTAGCTGCAGCCCGCGCCGCGACTCGCCCGCGCTGTCGGCTCCTCACGCAGCTCGACCCGCCTGCGCCTGGGGCCTTATGTATGTTTTCTCTATGAAACTGGAGATTCCTTGCCCAAACCTTGTGACGTCACAACGCATTCTAAACGGTTTTGCTATTTAGTCTATATTAGTCATGTCGTATCTGTGTAACGTGTGTGGATTGACAACAGTGAATAAAGGCCTTGTACCGTACCGACGTGGCACTGCTCGCGGCTCGCGGCTTCCAGATTATGGACGTCTTTATGATTGCTGTATCGCCTTCTCCATCCCGACATTATGCTAAGAGGTGATTTACTAAAAACGAAATAATCTCTTGGGGCTGTTTTGCTTCTCTGATTTTATCTTTTGTGATATTCTAAATCTTTATTTAGATGAATATGGTTTTGTTAGAGTCTTTTTTTTATTTAACAATAAGAGTTATTTTAAAGATAACTGCTGAAAATTTATAGCTTACTAGCGGGTATTTGACAAAAAATTCATAAATTACAAATAGTTTCACACACATACGTACACGTTGGGTTATGCTATTGATGTCTGTACAAATATTCTATAGCCTGTGTACATCAGGGATAATGTAGGATTCTAATGGTCGCTCCAGTGCTTCCGGAGCCTGTCTCTTTATATAAGTGGATAATAAATCATTTATGCTAAATAAGTCCGCTATATGTACCTACATAATTATGAGATATAAACCTACGAGGTAAGCCTTACCAAAATAATATAATTAATTATCATCACAAATATGTTTTAGTTTTATTTCACACGCCGTTCATTTGAACAAGCCGTGTCTCCCGGCTCATTCCATCCACTCTCCAGCGCCGCCGTCGCGTCGCCGTCGCGTCGCCGTCGCGTCCGGCGCGTCCGGCGGCGCGGTGTGCGGGTGCAATGACGAGTATTCGTCACGCGGAATCACCCCCATCTTTAACATGTACAAGCGGTTTGTTGAATAATTTTATCGAAGTCACGTCTCGGCACTTTGTCCCGCCGTCGCGCCCCGCGCCGCTCGCGCCGGCAGGGAGGGGAAAGGAGAGGAGGGGAGCTACTCGGAAGGAGCACCCCAAATGAATTGAAGCACACTCGATAACCCCGATGAGGTAAGCTCTTAAGGTGAGAGTTTGCTAAATAATTTCTTCCCTCGTTGGATCATTATTCGTTCTAAGTCAAAGAAAAATAAACCAGCGCATGTACTCTCTATATAGGTACTTATATAAGTTATACACGGTGGTGGAGCGCGGCGCGGCGCCGCCGGCGCCGTGGCTCGTCACAGACACCAGCACCTGTACCGGCGTCGTACTGCGCCCTCCTGTCCGTGCCCTAGACAGTGTTTATTCAACATTCAAGGGGTTGCTCAAAACTCTCGATCGAACGTGAGGACGAACTTATTAGATGTGAGTCACAACTTCTCACGAATCTTGTTACTTCTTTAAATTATACTCGAAACGAACAAACAAGTCCACTTAGAATTAGTTCAGTATGCATTAGTAAAAAATGTATTACCTACTTAGGGAGTTACTTTAGATCTACAGAGATTTACAAAAGAGATAAAGTAAAAGCGATCCAACTAAAAATAGGTACATAACAAATGTATTAATACGAGTATAGTCTGAAAACAGGACAGACAAAGCGAGGCCGTGAGGGGCTTAAAAGTGATCTCGATACACTAACGATACAAAAATAGTTGGTTTAAAACTATTTAATCGAATAAAGCCTAAAATGGACTGACATACCGAGGTTACAGTACTTACCTACCTTTTGTTTTAAATTCAATAAAGCAAAGCCCACCCACACGTATCAAACTTTAGTATAATATTCAATTTGGACGTATCCATAAATTATTTACATCGGGCATGTTATTTTATCTATTAATTGGAGTACTTAAATTACTGTTCTCTACTGAAAGTAATATCTGTAACATTTTTTCTTTCTATATTAATCAAAAACTTTACGCACTTACACGTTGGGTTAGGTTAATTTAGGTTGGGACCAATATATTTTAGTTAATACTAGCTGTACCCGCTACTTCGTTCGCGATGGCCATGCATTTGTTAATGGCCAGTTTCTCTCATATTAAATAACGCTGTGCAAATAAACTTCAATGTACAGTATTTGGTTTATTAGTTGACTTTTGTATAAATCCTGTAGATACAGAACGGGATTCAGAATCAAATAATGATCTAGGTACGCGGGACAGCATTATGTGCCGACCCCATTCTCTATATCCCATAACATTCACTACCACGACTTTATATCTAATAGTTGACTTTCTAAATAATTAAAACAATTTGAATGAATATTCAAATATTAACAAAAGCTTTAATCGCAATAGATTTAAAATTAAAACTTGTTAATACTCCATACCGTATAATACTCGTGATATTTTAGGTTATTACTTTAGTTTCGTTTATCACCGAATGAATGATTTGTGCGGAAATTATGCTACAACTTTATATAATAAAGCAAATTGCATGATTGTCTCCGATGCTGTCGTCGCGTAGAGCGCCGATGACTGGTGGGTGCTGTAGTTTAGTGGCACACGTCAGATGAGTAGGGCGCCGTCCGAGTGCACCGCACGACTGCCGCCGTCGTCTGCACTCATGTCCTGCTGGCGAGGGTTTTTAATGCATATAATATACCTATTGAAAAATATTGTACCTACTATTGAAGTCTGCTATAAGCTTTGTTTACTTGACCTGAAATATTTTCTAGCTCTTATTTGCCTCTAAACTGAAACTCTTTCAGGGCCCAGGACGCGATGATGTCCTCCTCCCACCCCGTTTAGCAGTGCGGCAGTGTCGATACCAACATCGTCACAGAATTACACGTTTTACTATTTTTCCCTAACACTACATAGTATAAAACAAAGTCGCTTTCTCTGTTACTTTATTCCAAAGTATGCTTAAATCTTTTAAAATACGCATCGGATTTTGATGTAGTTTTTTTAATAGATAGAGTGGTTCAATAGGAAGGATTTTGTATCAGGATTGGACCCGTGCGAAGCCGGAGCGGGTCGCTAGTAATATATAATTCACTGCAGGCACTATCTGAAGTTTCATGGTTCGATAGATTCTACGTGAAAATGGATATATACCTATATCCAAATAGTAGTTCCACCGAACTTACCCATAGTCATCACTTGCTTTTAGCTACGACTCCCAGTGTCAGTGTCAATTCATGAACTGTGTTTCCACAGTTCATGAATTGACACTGACACACAAATATGGTCGGTTTAGTTTCTCGTGGTCCCGTTAGCTTAAGACTTTTAGCTGGAGACAGCACTTTCACGTTTTGGTATTGCTCCTTCGATTAAAGAAACTACAGATGTGGGACGGACTTATGAAAAGTAAAGTTCTAAACCATTGCATAGGTTATCTATCTCTCTGTGCAAATAACGCCGCACGCACTTTCGGTAGTTTTTTTGGTCTAAGGATTATACGTGACTATTCTGCGATGATACTATTATCATAAGACCCCTGGTACAGTTGAGTAAATATGATAAGTATAGCTATTTCTATGGAATCAAGGAAAAAAAACCAAAAATCACATTTATGAAAATCGCATGGATGTTCCATTTTAACTTTCAACCTACTATAACCTTCCGTAAGGTTTTTGGTAGGATAGAACACAATAACGGTAGGATTTCTCCCAGTTTGCATCTGTCTCGCGCTCGCGTCCAGCCCGCTCATGCAAGCAAGACACCACGGACCACGTTACAGTTTTATTGTTTTATTTTGTTAAGTATGTACTGTAAGTTACAGTTGTTAATAATTGTAGACCTCTGTTACGATAGTGCTCCACGGTAATAACTGGCCTGAGTACTGAGTGAAGGGACCTACCCACAGTGCACCACAAAGCAGGTCTTTGGTACACTATGTACAACGTGTGTGTACAGTGCACAGTGTGTGTAGTGTACTGCACAGTGTTGGTACAAAAGGCTTGTTATTAAGACGTGTTCGCGGATCGGCAAAAAGCTAACTAGTACAAGCGAGCGTCGAGTTTACTTTTTGCAGTAATTTTGTTTTTCTTTCGAATAAAACATGTTCGCTTTTATTCGAGACATGCGATCCGAACCGGCCCCTTACCGAGCGCTGGAAAATATATCTACACTTTCCTTTGTTAGTAAAGGTTTTACTTTATCTCTACTACAGAAGGAATCACTCTCTCACTACACGTCCAACTTATTTTATTTTATCGACTACAATAATCTATTTTTGTCTTTTGTTTAAGTGTTTTATCTATATAAATTAAACCTGGTGATCAGGTTTTCTTTATGACTCCTTTCTTATGAGTCTATTATGTATGACTGATAGACATTCGTTGACATTGTGTCCGACGGCGCGGTGTGTGCCGCGAGCACTCCGGCGCACACTTTCAACCTCCGCCCGCTCCACACATCTCTCTCCCTTACTTTACAATGTGTGCTTAATAAATTCACGCAGCTCGCTGTACCTGACTACTGTTTGTTTTCATTCGAGAGCAGCCGGAGCGGAGGGGGAATAGTTTCATTAATCTCATTAGAAGGCGTTGTTCGGCTTTCTAGATGATTCGCGACTCGTGAGTTTGAGCCGCGCCGCGCTGGCGTTGTGAAACTACGGATCAGAGCTCGCGGGACTATCAACAGCTAGTTTATTACAGTTCCCAAAACGAGGAACACGCGACCTCTTTATGTAATGGCTCGTTAAAATAAGTGCTCTTTAAAACGCGCCATCACAAGTGTGCCTAACTAGGTAATTAACGCGGAGCCAGCGCACGCGCCGACACGCCGACGTGCGGGGCGAGGGGCGCGGGGCGAGACGGTGTGTGTGCCTTGTAAACACACTCTCTGTCTACTAAACAGAACTAAACAAACATCGCAGAACTAAACGCTTTTCGTAATAGTGCCTACATTAATGCGAAGGAACAACACTCACTCTCGAGCTAATTAATAACAAACTGGAAGCTAACTTAATGAACTCGTAGTAATGGCTTTCCTTAGTACTCCTTCTTGACTGTTTTTGCGTAACGAAACGAAACCGTTGTCAACTAATTTGAAGAACCAGTTGACGTTTTTAACTGGTTTATCGAAAATTAAACTGTAGTGCACTAGTACGAGTAGTATTGACGAGATAAACGTCTAGTGTTAACGTAGTAAAACCAACTCGCTATTTGATTGTCGTTATTCCTTTGACTGTCCGGCATTATTATTTCTTTAAAACCTCGTTGTTTTTTAATTTACTTTGTTATGTGAACAGATGAATAGAATTATGAATCAAGATAATAAAATGAACTTAACTTCCCTTCCCACTCTAGTTACATTTAAAATACTTACTATTACTTATAAACAATAAATACACTGTTTTTATTTGCCACAAAATATCCTGAATCATCCATCACTAACTTCACTAAATCATTGAAACAAAACTTTCGCGTCGAATAATCGTTGATCTCAACGTATCACATAAACATACTTATTCAACGAAAAAATAAGTTAATAGACAAATACTTTCGCAGTAAAGAAAAAACGGTTGAATTAGTTGAACAAAAACTATTAAAAATGGTTCGTTGATTCAACGCTCAATACTAGCTAGGAACAACAACACAGGCTTACTTACCCATATTAACTAACTAAGTATAACTAACTTACGTCTGCTAATCGTATGGTTGGTGTTGTGTATGAAGAAAAAAAATTAATATTTTCAATCATGTTTTTGCAGGGTAGCCTAAAATATTGTGCAGTTTAAGTTACCTAATTCCAAGAAATGTGGATTAATATAATAATAGGTATTTAATTGTCATCGATTGTAAAAGATGTATTCGGTTTTATAAAAGTAAAATCCTGCAACGTCCTCGCCATCGAATTCGTGAGTTTCCGGGAAACGTCATTCCACGATGACGCGTCGTTGTTCGACACAGCTTCCGGTCGCGCCGGACCCGACCGGAAGTGCTCCGAATATTTGTCCCAAACCATTCTTTAACGACTCAAATAAAACGTAAACATAAAAATAAAACATCGCATAAGCCTGGCTTTTGTACAGTTCAGGCAATGGATTCAGATGAATAGTTGTTGAAATACGTATTCGAAATACGACCTCGGCTGGCCTGGCCGGCTCTGAAAGTTCAGTGTGCAGCTGAACTGAACTGCCAGAGCCGGCGGCGTGGTGCGTCTGTATACCTACCTACCTTGGCTTAGTGAAGCATACCTTGACATTTGAAAGCCACCTTCAGAGCGAAAACTCGCCGAACATAAACGCTTGGGCTGTAAATGTGGCCTCTTTCTGAAATGCCAGTCCTTGTTGCTAGGCGTCATATTCGCGCGCCGCTTTAAATAGCCCTTTGAAGTTGTATCACCCCATGTATCACCCGCTGCCGTCCGCTGAGCCAGCGCCGGACCAGCGGCAGCGGCCTGAGAGGGTTCACGCTCAATAAATATCGTTTTAGTTTGACATCCGATGATACCGCGTTTTTTTTGCATGCCAAAGTGATTAATTACTTTGGCGTGCAAAATGAACGTGTAGGTGGTTATCTACATCGGAAAAATCCCGATCTGCAACACACTTATCACTAAGAGTACCTATCTGATATCAATAAATGTTCGATCTGATATACACGTATCCACAGTCCGCAGAGACGGTGCGAGCCACAGCAGTGGCACAGTGCACTGTGCAGTGCAGTCTGGTAGAGCCTCGGACAATCCCGCTGTCATTTGACACCGATACATACACGTTATTATTTATTACAATAAATCTTAAAATAAAAACAATACATTAAGTGAAGTGTCTCCAGCATTCGTACTAAAAGCTCCTGCCTCGTTATGACGTAGCTCAGCAGGAGCCGAGCAGCGCCGGCTCCTGGCAGGACCGGGTGCTTCGGGTGACGGAGCAAAAAGATATAAACAAAAACAAATTCAATTTTTTTTACTGCTCTTTGGTGAGAGTATGGATAATATGACCGTAATTTTTATACATTGTAAGCACCTACTGTCATTTTCTTGGTTGAAAATGATATTTTTAATAGTAAATTTATAATAAGTGATTAAATTTATAAAACAAAGAAGTAAGAATTACTCGAGAATACTGTGCAACACGGGAACCCATTACAGTAATTATCCTAACTTTATATGTTAACACTAACATTTTATTCGTAGGTATTGTATTGTAAACTATTTATTTATTACTTTTTTTTTAGCAACGTCCGGTCCGGACGAGACCAACAATACCAACTTAACTAATTTCCGAAGGAAACACATTGTTGCGTGCATTGGTGCGCATTGTAATGGTTTCAATGGTCCAGCGGTGAGTGACTACTCGTTTACAGACGTGATGTGATCATGAGTGCAACATGTGACTGTACTTTATTACGTAAAGTGTGATTCGAAACGCAGAGAAAACACATACTTGTGGAGGGAGACAGATTGTCCTTGTTATAGCAAGCAGCAGGACACGCAGCGAGTCTCCAGATCGAACCGGCGACACGGCGGCGTCGCGTCAGGCGCTAGGATGAGTAAGTAGCGGCGCGGGCGGCGGCTTATCAGCGCGATATTTCAGCGGAGTGGTCGGTGGGCACCACTCGCCGGCGCCGCGCCGCGTGGCACGCGACTTGCGACACGTGTACTTTACAATGGGCCAGTTGCGAGCTCCATCCAGGCTCTGTTTATGTATGATTTTAATTAATATAGTATTTTTTGTTTATAGCTTTTTGGTCTGATAGCCGTGTAGACACGCACGCACGAACCAACGGTCCTGCCAGAAAACTAGCGTTAATCGATTGCTGTTGTGCTAACTTATGCTGAGGCAGGAAATAACAAATTATATACATCTATTTTTTATTATTACATTTCTGCGTTATCCACTTTCATCAGAAATGACATCATATTAAAACTTGGGTCCAAAGTATCGCCAACGACCGCGTTGTAAACCAAACTTATTTATTTATAAAGTATTTTGATCTTGTAATCCAAAAAAATTTAAAGAGTTTATTTTGTATTTCATCGCCTGAATACATGCACTGGTAAGTAGTAAGTCAGAGTAAATGTCCCAAAACTGGGTCGATGTGAACGAGGCACGGCCAGTTCGCGTGTTCGGCTCGTTTAGTTTACAGCGAGCCTTATCTGCAGCGTGCGCGCGCCCTAATGTCACCGATCCGGTTCCTAATGAGATCCTTTGTGGGCGCTCGCAGCGCGCCCGCGCCGCGCCGGCACCACGCCACGGCGCAGCCGCGCGACTACCAACTATTATAGATCCTAATCACTCGACCAAACAATAAACTACACTTCTTCATAATGTCCTCCAACTGTAATACGATAGCATTTCCTGTAGAGGTAGGTGTATGTATAGTTCTGTTCACTACGATTTAAGATAATATTCAGGTGGAGGTGAACGTGGAAAAATATTTCTTCGGTAAACCGATATTCTAACAACGGTTTCCGGTCCCGAAAAAACGAATAAATATCGAAACACGTAAAAGCTGACGTCGTTTTTGGGAGAAATTCTCTTTTTTCCGTTTCCGTTCATTTTGTCGGTTGAATTACCCCACGAGCGGCGCGGACGGGACGTGCCTTCACTGCTGTTCATATACATATATATATATATATTACACCGCTACTGTGTAGGTACACACGGACATGTTATTATGTAGATATATTTAGAACAGATACGTTAGAGTTGTCGTAAAATAACAAGATGTTTGTACGCGCCGCGCCGAGGGGAAGCGTTTCACCTCGGTGAAGAGTGATGCCACTTATAGCTCAGCGCAGCGCGCCCGCGCCACGCCCGCGCCCCGCCCGCGCCCCGCCCGTGTCGCGACGCAGCTTAATTATTGATTATTTATTTTTTGTTCTGGTTTATCACTTTTTTTATTGCAGAATCTTATTATCAGTAGGTTTATTGCATCATTTTATAAATTTATTTTTCCAATATAAATATTTTGTTACAGCATATTTGTTCGAAACTTTGATTATATACATGTAATCAAAGGTTCGAAATTAAACAGCATCGTCTATAATCGCAATTTGAAATTTTGAAGATAAATGAGGTATCTGGTGCAGATAGTTAATTTCAAAATGGCTCTTGCTTTAACTCAGATATGAAAATAAATAGACGACCTCACAGACCTAAACTTACACAAAATCAAAAAACTTTTGTGTCTGAGTACGAAGTGTTTCATTGGAGTATGAACTGAATATAGTGATTTTCAAAGATTATTTTTGTTGGTAGGATGTAATTTTTTGTTTATAATGCGCAAGTCTTTAGAGTTTAAAAACTGATAAGACTTAAGTTAATCTTAAGATATGCAGATTGGAGCTTTTCAATTATTTTTAAAAGCTTTTTATATTCTTTCTGTAAAATCGTATGTACTAATTTTATATAAGGTTGTGATGCTGTCTGTATAAACATAACAAAGAGTAATTACTAATTACATTTATGAGGTGGAAATTTATAAAACGTTGTTGTTTTTAAGTCAAATAACTAATATTTAACAAGAAATGTGTGTTAACGAAGGATTTTGAAAAACCTTCCATTAAGTACCCGGCGATTAAATATTGTCGGGGTAATTAACAAAACGCTGAGGCTCATGACATGACACACTGTCCTATTCTTTGTTCCCGGAGTTATTGTACATTGAGTAATTAACGTAGGTTACATATTTCTAGTGATTTGTCCATAATAATGGAATATCATCATAGATCAGTGATCAGATCACAAAGTACGCGCGAGGGCGGCGCGGGGTGCGGGGGCGAGGGGGGCGGTCTCTCGCTCTCTGTGACGTAAATAAACGAGTGCCAGTAAAATAAGATGGAACTACTAATGAGACGTCGCTCCAGAGATCTTTATAATGCTGGGAGGTAGTCTCCATCCTAACCCAACTCTGGAACATTGCACCGGAGCGCTCGGCGCGGCGCGAAAAAATGTGATTATCTTTTGGTGGCTTTAGCGTAGGAGAGCGAGTGCTTTGGTTCTTACAATTTGTAACGATCTTATTATTTACTTATATAAAGCACAAGCCTCGATTGTTTGCACAAAGCAAAGCTTAGTACTCGTACTGAACCATTTCGAACAATAACATCAGCGTTCCCTCAGATCCTGGCCCTAAATACGTCGAATATTAATTTGATGTTCTGTAGCCATGGAACACTATCGATACTATCGTTGTAAGGAGGTGAGTTCTTATTATTCGCTCTTCTATAGAGCATGGCTGTATTTGTTCCGACGTACAGTGGTGTCTGTGAAGTTAGCAGAGCATCTTCTGGCAGAGCATAAATAAATTAGAGTTCTGTTCGCATGCAGGTGAGTTCTATAGTTCCTGATAGTTTTCAGGAATAGTTCTGGCGTTTTTACCTGAAAAAAGTTAAATGAAATTATGCTCTGCTAACTTCGCGTAGCAGAGCATTTTTCAGGAATCCACACAAAAATTGGTATGAATAAGCTTTTCGATACTAAAAACAGTTCCTGATAGTTTTCAGAAATAGTTCCGGGGTTTTTACAAGACTAATGTCAATTTACAGATTTCATCAAGTAACTTTCTATTAGGGTTAGTCGTGACACGAAGTTCCTTAGACCTGCTCAAACCATAGTACGAATACATTGCCACGAGCAATAAGCGAATATAAAACTACAGTTATGAATTAAAAATATTTAAATGACAAAACTCCTGAAAATTTCATGAAATCGTAACAAAATTCTTAAATGTTTGGTGAAAATGTATTGATTCAATGGGCTGTAATGCTCCTTTGAGAGGAGTTCTGATAGCATGCATGGAGAATACAATCAAAAACAGTTAGATCTGACAAAAAAAATACAATTCAAACACAGAACTCCTGAAATTTTCATGAAATCGAACTTTTAACTCGCTACAAAATTATTTAATGTTTGGTGAAAATGTATAGATTCAAGGGCTTGTTGTGCTCTTATTAAGACAGTTCCCATAGCATGCATTGAGTATATAATAGAAAACAGATAGATCTAACGAAAACAGTACAAATCAGACGCAGAACTCCTGAAAATTTCATGAAATCGAACTTTTAACTCGCTACAAAATTATTCAATGTTTTGTGAAAATGTATAGATTCAAGGGCTTGTTGTGCTCTTATTAAGACAGTTCCCATAGCATGCATTGAGTATATCGATACCTCTGGGCTCACTTGGCGTAAAGGACAAAAAGCGACTTTACAGGAGACGTAAAAAACAAAAAAAAAAAGTTTATTTTGACTGTAGTTTTTTTGTTTATGATGCTATTTAGACGAAACCTAGGAAGAAAGTACTTAGAATTTCTGGTTCTTTCTAAAGCTGTGTTGATAAACTGCCCTAGTGTTATGTGTACTGAAATAAAATACCTATACGACCATAAAATTACAAAGAAATGACCTATACGCCCCAAAAAAATCAGTGTATGCAAGCACCTTAGGGCGTAAAGCTACTTTTGATGTTCAAAACTGTACAAATCAAGGTTGTAATTGACAAATTTAAAAATTTTGAGGTCGTAAAGGATTAATTATTAAGCTTATTAATTAATTAATAATGTTATTTTTCTATGTATTGTGTTATATTGTTGCTCTTTCCTTTTAAGTTTAATGAAAGGATATTTCTCTATAAATAAAACATAGATTTAATAAAATAAAATGGTTTATTACAATTTCTAAGGTTTTTTACGGAATCAGAACACATAATAATAAATATTCACTGGTATTTATCGCGTTTCTTTACAATTTTTTTCAGACACTAACAGATTTACATTGTCGTGGACATGGAATGATTGGATTTCTGGATCAACTAGCTCAGCGAAGCGGGAAGAGCATTTTTGTATTTTTTTTTTTACACAAAACGCGCTGCATTCGCTACGCAAGGTGGTAGCTCCAGTACTCCACACATCTCGTGACCACGGCAGAGTGTAAACCTAATGAAACTTAGGAAAAAATAGGTAGATAAACGCGATAAATATCCTTGAATATGTAAACCTAATGAAACTTAGGAAAAAATAGGGAGATAAACGCGATAAATATCCTTGAATATGTATTCTGCGTTGCGTCTATTTCTTTGTGAAATGCAGTCCATGTCTAGAGCTACATAACAAGCGTCCAAGATATCTTCACATGTCTCAGAATAAGTTTGATGAGCGTTAGAAACTTCAGCTGCTGTAGAAGGTAAGTTTGATGGTTGCTCAAGAGACTCGCAAGAAGTAGCATCAGATTCATCGTTATAATTTTCAGGATGCGAGTAAAAAATCATTGTAGTATCCGTAGGTAAAGCTGGCGTAAGCGATGAGATGGTCGGTTGCTGGAGAGATTGCATATTAGAAGTAGCATCCGAGCTATCTTTTTGTGTCTCGTAGCAAGCAAAATGTTAGAAAAGGTGAATGGAGAGACAGTAGCTCAATTTGTGATTGAATGTTTAGAAAATATGTGGGGAGACTCTTATGAAGTCAAAGTAGGAGATGTTTTTGTATTATGTTCTGATAGCGTAGCATAATGTTGAATGAAGGAAGAATTTTAAAAAACTATTTGCTTAATATGATGCATGTAACCATTTAGCACACGCTCTTAATCCAATATGTGGATGTTGATAGGTTAATTTTCAAACGTAAAAAAGATATTTTTAAGGGCTCCCAATAGAGTAAAAATATTAAAGGAAATGTTTCCGAACATGCCATTACCACCAGAACCTGTCATAACAAGGTGGGGTACATGGCTAGAAGCAGTCTCGTATTATGCCAAATATTACGAACAAATTAAAACTATTGTAAGACTTCTTAGAAGCTTTGAAGCTTTATCCAAAATGCACGCTAAAGCTGTACTAGAAAAAGAAACTTTAAAAACCGATTTAGATTATATTGACGAATATTTTAAAATCATTCAAATTTCATTAAAACGATTACAAAAGTCTAATTTATTGTTAACAGAATCTTACCAGATATTTAACGAAACAATAATTATTCTAAGCTGGTGTTCATCTGAAAGGGTCAAAGTAAAACTAGAAAACGTTATGGCCAGAAATCCCGATCTAGATGCATTAAGAGATATTTGTGAGAATTTAGAAAAAGAATCGGAGAATGAAAATGAATCTTTGTCATACTATAAATATGTAGGTACCTATAACTTCAGTTGATGTTGAAAGGTCCTTCCCTACCTATAAATGGATCTTATGTACAAAAAGAAATCGTTTAAAGATTGAAAATATGGAAAAACTCATGATAATTTATTTTAATACTTCTGACGAAAATACATCTGATGATGACAAAGAAAACTCCATTCCTAATGGCGATGAAACATTTAGTTATTCAGATTAGCTATTCAGACTGACTAATTTCTACATCACCTGAAATAATATTCTTCTGTGTCTCTTAACATTTGGTTACTTTCATAATTTTACGTTGATTCCAATGATTGTACAACATGAATAAATGGTGTGAAAACTATAATTTTTTCTTAACCTTTACCTACTTTGTTAGTTACACTAATATTATAAATGTGAAAGTTTGGATTGATGTTTGTTACTTCTGGGACGAAAAAATAAACGGACGAAAAATTGGAACGAAAAAATATTTAGTCCTAAGGCGTCTCCATTATTTTTCGAAGTTTAGTTATTTTAGCTCACCCAATTCCGATCACTGATCATCACTAACACAATTTTTCATTGTCACACTTTTTATTTAGTGTAAAAACAAAGTTTTAAAAGTTCATTTGGAGCAAAGAAAACAGTTTCGCAGACTAAAAGTTTTAATGTAATGAAGCACGTGTCAGTCAGTTTAACTGCAACCGCACATCAGCAAAAAAAAAAACAATCAATGTAGAGTGAATAGGTCTTCTAGACCTGCGTGATTTTATTATTGGTATTTTATAGCACAATAATTAAATAATAACAGAAAACTATAAAACAAAAGTTTTTTTTTTAAATTTATTATAAGTGTGAGTAGGTTTACTACGAACCTAATTTGTGTTTGAAGAACACCAACCAACATTTCATCCCTTTCCGAGAACCTCCATCAGGGCCCCTCACCCTGTTCTAACACAAACTAGATTCGTAGCTTATACATATTTATAATGAACAACGAAACACGTCAAGGTTTTTTAATTTGTCTCAAAGAATCAGTAACTCAGGCTTTAATAAAATTCACAAAGTAATTACAGACATTTCATGTTTTGTTTTGATATCTCTAGGTTGTATAAAAGAAAATAATTCTCTGTAAAAGTATTTCGAAAGTATCAATTGTTCTTTACGACCTAACTAAATAACAGTAGGCATTATTTAGTAAGGCCGTAATGAATAATTGATTTTTTAAATTTAAAATAGCAAGGTCGTAAAGGACAAATAATTTTTCTTATATCATTTTGCAAGGTTGTATAGGACAATTGTTAAAATATTGATATTTATGACCCAAAGTTTTTTTTGTATATTTCCTATACTACTAAGGTGACTACACTCCGATAACGTTTTGTCATTTACACCCTATTTTTTCCAAAAAATTGTGTTTTCGTGATAAAAATTCTGGGTCGTAAAGGCGTTTTTTTTGCGAATTTGAGGAAACTAAATATACAGTTCGATAGAGAATTAAAAACTAAGTAAAACTGCATTATTAACTCAATTTCGACCAAATGTCCTTTACGCCAAGTGAGCCCAGAGGTATCGATATAATAGAAAACAGATAGATCTAACGAAAAAAGTACAATTCAGACGCAGAACTCCTGAAAATTTCATGAAATCGAACTTTTAACTCGCTACAAAATTATTCAATGTTTGGTGAAAATGTATAGATTCAAGGGCTTGTTGTGCTCTTATTAAGACAGTTCCCATAGCATGCATTGAGGATATAATAGAAAACAGATAGAACTAACGAAAACAGTACAATTCAGACGCAGAACTCCTGAAAATTTAATGAAATCGAACTTTTAACTCGCTACAAAATTATTCAATGTTTGGTGAAAATGTATAGATTCAAGGGCTTGTTGTGCTCTTATTAAGACAGTTCCCATAGCATGCATTGAGTATATAATAGAAAACAGATAGATCTAACGAAAACAGTACAATTCAGACGCAGAACTCCTGAAAATTTCATGAAATCGAACTTTTAACTCGCTACAAAATTATTCAATGTTTTGTGAAAATGTATAGATTCAAGGGCTTGTTGTGCTCTTATTAAGAGAGTTCCCATAGCATGCATTGAGTATATAATAGAAAACAGATAGATCTAACGAAAAAAGTACAATTCAGACGCAGAACTCCTGAAAATTTCATGAAATCGAACTTTTAAGTCGCTACAAAATTATTCAATGTTTGGTGAAAATGTATAGATTCAAAGGCTTGTTGTGCTCTTATTTAGACAGTTCCAATAGCATGCATTAAGTATATAATAGAAAACAGATAGATCTGACGAAAACAGTACAATTTAGACGCAGAACTCCTAAAAATTTCATGAAATTGGATTTTGAGCTCGCAACAAAATTATTCAATGTTTGGTGAAAATATATATATTCAAGAGCTTGTTGTGCTCTTATTAAGACAGTTCCCATAGCATGCATTGAGTATATAATAGAAAACAGATAGATCTAACGAAAAAAGTACAATTCAGACGCAGAACTCCTGAAAATTTCATGAAATCGAACTTTTAACTCGCTACAAAATTATTCAATGTTTGGTGAAAATGTATAGATTCAAGGGCTTGTTGTGCTCTTGTTAAGACAGTTCCCATAGCATGCATTGAGTATATAATAGAAAACAGATGAATCTAACGAAAACAGCACAATTCAGACGCAGAACTCCTGAAAATTTCATGAAATCGAACTTTTAAGTCGCTACAAAATTATTCAATGTTTGGTGAAAATGTATAGATTCAAGGGCTTGTTGTGCTCTTATTAAGACAGTTCCCATAGCATGCATTGAGTATATAATAGAAAACAGATAGATCTGACGAAAACAGTACAATTTAGACGCAGAACTCCTAAAAATTTCATGAAATTGGATTTTGAGCTCGCAACAAAATTATTCAATGTTTGGTGAAAATATATATATTCAAGAGCTTGTTGTGCTCTTATTAAGACAGTTCCCATAGCATGCATTGAGTATATAATAGAAAACAGATAGATCTAACGAAAAAAGTACAATTCAGACGCAGAACTCCTGAAAATTTCATGAAATCGAACTTTTAACTCGCTACAAAATTATTCAATGTTTGGTGAAAATGTATAGATTCAAGGGCTTGTTGTGCTCTTGTTAAGACAGTTCCCATAGCATGCATTGAGTATATAATAGAAAACAGATGAATCTAACGAAAACAGCACAATTCAGACGCAGAACTCCTGAAAATTTCATGAAATCGAACTTTTAAGTCGCTACAAAATTATTCAATGTTTGGTGAAAATGTATAGATTCAAGGGCTTGTTGTGCTCTTATTAAGACAGTTCCCATAGCATGCATTGAGTATATAATAGAAAACAGATAGATCTAACGAAAACAGTACAATTCAGATGCAGAACTCCTGAAAATTTCATGAAATCGAACTTTTAACTCGCTACAAAATTATTCAATGTTTTGTGAAAATGTATAGATTCAAGGGCTTGTTGTGCTCTTATTAAGAGAGTTCCCATAGCATGCATTGAGTATATAATAGAAAACAGATAGATCTAACGAAAACAGTACAATTCAGACGCAGAACTCCTGAAAATTTCATGAAATCGAACTTTTAAGTCGCTACAAAATTATTCAATGTTTGGTGAAAATGTATAGATTCAAAGGCTTGTTGTGCTCTTATTTAGACAGTTCCAATAGCATGCATTAAGTATATAATAGAAAACAGATAGATCTGACGAAAACAGTACAATTTAGACGCAGAACTCCTAAAAATTTCATGAAATTGGATTTTGAGCTCGCAACAAAATTATTCAATGTTTGGTGAAAATATATATATTCAAGAGCTTGTTGTGCTCTTATTAAGACAGTTCCCATAGCATGCATTAAGTATATAATAGAAAACAGATACATCTAACGAAAACAGTACAAATCAGACGCAGAACTCCTGAAAATTTCATGAAATCGAACTTTTAAATCGCTACAAAATTATTCAATGTTTGGTGAAAATGTATAGATTCAAGGGCTTGTTGTGCTCTTATTTAGACAGTTCCAATAGCATGCATTAAGTATATAATAGAAAACAGATAGATCTGACGAAAACAGTACAATTTAGACGCAGAACTCCTGAAAATTTCATGAAATTGGACTTTGAGCTCGCAACAAAATTATTCAATGTTTGGTGAAAATGTATATATTCAAGAGCTTGTTGTGCTCTTATGAAGACAGTTCCCATAGCATGCGTTGAGTATATGATAGAAAACAGATAGATCTAACGAAAACAGTACAAATCAGACGCAGAACTCCTGAAAATTTCATGAAATCGAACTTTTAACTCGCTACAAAATTATTCAATGTTTGGTGAAAATGTATATATTCAAGAGCTTGTTGTGCTCTTATTAAGACAGTTCCCATAGCATGCATTGAGTATATAATAGAAAACATATAAATCTAACGAAAACAGTAGAAATCAGACGCAGAACTCCTGAAAATTTCATGAAATTGGACTTTGAGCTCGCAACAAAATTATTCAATGTTTGGTGAAAATGTATAGATTCAAGAGCTTGCTGTGCTCCTATTAAGACAGTTCCCATAGCATGCATTGAGTGTAAAATAGAAAACAGATAGATCTAACGAAAACAGTACAATTCAGACACAGAACTCCTGAAAATTTCATGAAATCGAACTTTTAACTCGCTACAAAATTATTTAATGTTTGGTGAAAATGTATAGATTCAAGGGCTTGTTGTGCTCTTATTAAGACAGTTCCCATAGCATGCATTGAGTATATAATAGAAAACAGATAGATCTAACGAAAACAGTACAAATCAGACGCAGAACTCCTGAAAATTTCATGAAATCGAACTTTTAAGTCGCTACAAAATTATTCAATGTTTTGTGAAAATGTATAGATTCAAGGGCTTGTTGTGCTCTTATTAAGACAGTTCCCATAGCATGCATTGAGTATATAATAGAAAACAGATAGATCTAACGAAAAAAGTACAATTCAGACGCAGAACTCCTGAAAATTTCATGAAATCGAACTTTTAACTCGCTACAAAATTATTCAATGTTTGGTGAAAATGTATAGATTCAAGGGCTTGTTGTGCTCTTATTAAGACAGTTCCCATAGCATGCATTGAGGATATAATAGAAAACAGATAGAACTAACGAAAACAGTACAATTCAGACGCAGAACTCCTGAAAATTTAATGAAATCGAACTTTTAACTCGCTACAAAATTATTCAATGTTTGGTGAAAATGTATAGATTCAAGGGCTTGTTGTGCTCTTATTAAGACAGTTCCCATAGCATGCATTGAGTATATAATAGAAAACAGATAGTTCTAACGAAAACAGTACAATTCAGACGCAGAACTCCTGAAAATTTCATGAAATCGAACTTTTAACTCGCTACAAAATTATTCAATGTTTTGTGAAAATGTATAGATTCAAGGGCTTGTTGTGCTCTTATTAAGAGAGTTCCCATAGCATGCATTGAGTATATAATAGAAGACAGATAGATCTAACGAAAAAAGTACAATTCAGACGCAGAACTCCTGAAAATTTCATGAAATCGAACTTTTAAGTCGCTACAAAATTATTCAATGTTTGGTGAAAATGTATAGATTCAAAGGCTTGTTGTGCTCTTATTTAGACAGTTCCAATAGCATGCATTGAGTATATAATAGAAAACAGATAGATCTAACGAAAACAGTACAATTCAGACGCAGAACTCCTGAAAATTTCATGAAATCGAACTTTTAAGTCGCTACAAAATTATTCAATGTTTGGTGAAAATGTATAGATTCAAAGGCTTGTTGTGCTCTTATTTAGACAGTTCCAATAGCATGCATTAAGTATATAATAGAAAACAGATAGATCTGACGAAAACAGTACAATTTAGACGCAGAACTCCTAAAAATTTCATGAAATTGGATTTTGAGCTCGCAACAAAATTATTCAATGTTTGGTGAAAATATATATATTCAAGAGCTTGTTGTGCTCTTATTAAGACAGTTCCCATAGCATGCATTAAGTATATAATAGAAAACAGATAGATCTAACGAAAACAGTACAAATCAGACGCAGAACTCCTGAAAATTTCATGAAATCGAACTTTTAAGTCGCTACAAAATTATTCAATGTTTGGTGAAAATGTATAGATTCAAGGGCTTGTTGTGCTCTTATTTAGACAGTTCCAATAGCATGCATTAAGTATATAATAGAAAACAGATAGATCTGACGAAAACAGTACAATTTAGACGCAGAACTCCTGAAAATTTCATGAAATTGGACTTTGAGCTCGCAACAAAATTATTCAATGTTTGGTGAAAATGTATATATTCAAGAGCTTGTTGTGCTCTTATGAAGACAGTTCCCATAGCATGCGTTGAGTATATGATAGAAAACAGATAGATCTAACGAAAACAGTACAAATCAGACGCAGAACTCCTGAAAATTTCATGAAATCGAACTTTTAACTCGCTACAAAATTATTCAATGTTTGGTGAAAATGTATATATTCAAGAGCTTGTTGTGCTCTTATTAAGACAGTTCCCATAGCATGCATTGAGTATATAATAGAAAACATATAAATCTAACGAAAACAGTAGAAATCAGACGCAGAACTCCTGAAAATTTCATGAAATTGGACTTTGAGCTCGCAACAAAATTATTCAATGTTTGGTGAAAATGTATAGATTCAAGAGCTTGCTGTGCTCCTATTAAGACAGTTCCCATAGCATGCATTGAGTGTAAAATAGAAAACAGATAGATCTAACGAAAACAGTACAATTCAGACACAGAACTCCTGAAAATTTCATGAAATCGAACTTTTAACTCGCTACAAAATTATTCAATGTTTTGTGAAAATGTATAGATTCAAGGGCTTGTTGTGCTCTTATTAAGACAGTTCCCATAGCATGCATTGAGTATATAATAGAAAACAGATAGATCTAACGAAAACAGTACAACTCAGACACAGAACTCCTGAAAATTTCATGAAATTGGACTTTGAGCTCGCAACAAATTTAGCGATTGAAAACAGTAAAATCTTGTGAAAACAGCACAATTCAGATGGGTCAGTATGGGACTTTGAATTCGCAACAAAATCTTTCATTCTTTGATGAAATTGTATAGATTCAAAGGCCTGTTATATTCTTTTAAATAGAGTTCTGATACCGTTCATTAATTATTTGATAGAAAACATGTATGTCCTTAAAAAAAAAAATTAAACTCAGAACTCCTGAACATTTCATAGAATCGGAATTTGAAATCGCAACAAAATCCTTCAATATTTGTTGAAAGTGTATAGATTCAAGGGTCTGTAATGCTCTTTTTAAAAGAGTTCGTATAGAGTGCATTAAGAAAGTATAAAATTAGAAAACAGTTAAGTTTACGTTTAGCGGCGTTGATATCGGTTTCTGTGATATACTTAACAAAATCAATTCATAATACCATATTTTATCTGTTTTCTATTATATACTCAATGCATGCTATGGGAACTGTCTTAATAAGAGCACAACATGCTCTTGAATATATACATTTTCACCAAACATTGAATAATTTTGTTGCGAGCTCAAAGTCCAATTTCATGAAATTTTCAGGAGTTCTGCGTCTATATTGTACTGTTTTCGTCAGATCTATCTGTTTTCTATTATATACTTAATGCATGCTATTGGAACTGTCTAAATAAGAGCACAACAAGCCTTGAATCTATACATTTTCACCAAACATTGAATAATTTTGTAGCGGGTTAAAAGTTCGATTTCATGAAATTTTCAGGAGTTCTGCGTCTGAATTGTACTGTTTTCGTTAGTTCTATCTGTTTTCTATTATATACTTAATGCATGCTATGGGAACTGTCTTAATAAGAGCACAACAAGCCCTTGAATCTAAACATTTTCACAAAACATTGAATAATTTTGTTGCGAGCTCAAAGTCCAATTTCATGAAATTTTCAGGAGTTCTGCGTCTATATTGTACTGTTTTCGTCAGATCTATCTGTTTTCTATTATATACTTAATGGCATGTTATGGGAACTGTCTTAATAAGAGCACAACATGCCCTTGAATCTATACATTTTCACCAAACATTGAATAATTTTGTAGCGAGTTAAAAGTTCGATTTCATGAAATTTTCAGGAGTTCTGCGTCTGAATTGTACTGTTTTCGTCAGATCTATCTGTTTTCTATTATATACTCATTGCATGCTATGGAAACTGTCTTAATAAGAGCACAACAAGCTCTTGAATATATACATTTTCACCAAACATTGAATAATTTTGTAGCGAGTTAAAAGTTCAATTTCATGAAATTTTCAGGAGGTCTGCGTCTGAATTGTACTGTTTTCGTTAGATCTATCTGTTTTCTATTATATACTCAATGCATGCTATGGGAACTGTCTTAATAAGAGCACAACAAGCCTTGAATCTATACATTTTCACCAAACATTGAATAATTTTGTAGCGAGTTAAAAGTTCGATTTCATGAAATTTTCAGGAGTTCTGCGTCTGAATTGTACTGTTTTCGTTAGTTCTATCTGTTTTATATTATATTCTCAATGCATGCTATGAAAACTGTCTTAATAAGAGCACAACAAGCCCTTGAATCTATACATTTTCACCAAACATTGAATAATTTTGTTGCGAGCTCAAAGTCCAATTTCATGAAATTTTTCAGGAGTTCTGTGTCTGAATTGTACTGTTTTCGTCAGATCTATCTGTTTTCTATTATATACTCAATGCATGCTATGGGAACCGTCTTAATAAGAGCACAACAAGCCCTTGAATCTATACATTTTCACCAAACATTGAATAATTTTGTAGCGAGTTAAAAGTTCGATTTCATTAAATTTTCAGGAGTTCTGCGTCCGAATTGTACTTTTTTCGTTAGTTCTATCTGTTTTCTATTATATACTCAATGCATGCTATGAAAACTGTCTTAATAAGAGCACAACAAGCCCTTGAATCTATACATTTTCACCAAACATTGAATAATTTTGTAGCGAGTTAAAAGTTGGATTTTATGAAATTTTCAAGAGTTCTG
>CAWVOY010000017.1:0-32500 GCA_963931895.1 Eupithecia pulchellata
CGAGCTCGGCGGCGTGCGCGCGCGTGCACGCCACCAGTGCGGGCGCCGACAGAGCCCCGGCGGAGTCCATGGCGCGGACACCACTGCCGCCGCCGCGCGCCGGTCGATGGCCCGAAGGCCGCGCGCCGCCCGCTGCCACGTGGCGGTTGTCGATTGCTCCTCCGCCGACGCTGATTTATGGTGTGTCGAGGTCGAATGTTTCACTCGGTTCATATAATAGACAGGTCACCAGCAGCGCGTTCCATCACAACAATATATTACCTCTCACTACATGTGCGACTTGTTCGAGCTAACTTTATACAAAATTCTACGACTTAATGCCCCAGAGCTGTTGCCAATGGTCCAAACATTTGAAAAAATATACAAAGGAAAAGCTATTTTCCTATCTAGAAAATAAACAGGTAGGTACAGTGCGCGTCAGAATTAAGTACCCCCCTTGTATACAAAATATTTTCGGCTACTTCTAATTCCCTTGTAACTTGTCACAAATTTTCACATGCAAAAATTTATCACGCCGCCGCTTAGGATTGAACCGCCCTTCCATAATACTCAAAGTCTGAAATTCCCAACAATAACAACTAATGTGTACCACATACATTGAGATAGGGGGGTACTTATATGTGACGCGCACTGTACCTAGGTATATCATGTAATTTTCCTGTAGTTCATCTCTTCAATGGCGGCGCGGCGCGGCAGGATGACTAATAAGGTTTCAATTCTAGAGTTTGGTTTCAGGCTAAGGAACCTTAAAAAAACCTCCTTTGTTTCAGTAGGTAGGTAGATTAGGGGAGGATGTTCCGAATACAACGTTATGAACCTATGAATAAGTACGGACGGAGTCTCGGAACAAATTAAAATGAAGCACTCGATAATCTGATAGTATGTCTATCACTCAAATAGTATGTCGGTCATCGCTAAACATGTAAATTTCCCCTTAGGTTAGGTTAGGTTAGGTTAGGTTAGTTTTTTTTTTTTTTTTTTTATTCCTGTCCGGGAGCGATGTCCCGGCCCGCGAGCTAACCTACCTATTTGGTCCCCGAATATGGGTGTTCAGGATTGGGATACAGGGTATTTTTATTATATTTTTCATTTCTTACACGTTTTTTCTTATTTCAATCTTATGTTTAAGTTACATTTTCTTACTTACTATTGCTTAATATCTTTATAATCTTATTTTATAATTTTACACTTATGTATATACACATTTTGCTTATATTTAATACAATTTTTTAACTACTGTGCTCGTTCTTACATTGCTAATTCTAAACTAGGATCCTTACTTTGCTATGGATTATATAATTCAGTATATAACCTAACAAATACTTATTTATCTAGTTTTATTTCTATTATTTACTATTTTACATATTTGAGTACAGTAGTTATAAAATCTGCTGCACTAGATTTACTAGTCAGCAGCTCCAATCCAGCTTGCAATTCTCTTACCTATTTTCTGCTCAAATTCAAATCTTAAGGCTGCGTGTGCTGGGCATTGTGTGAGGATGTGTGGAACGTCTTCATCAATACCTGGCTCACAGATACATGATGGGTTGTCCCTGCACTTGAATCTGTTCAAGTACTGGAGAACCCACCATGCCCCGTGAGTATCTGAGTGAGAGCACCCGCTGGTCTTGCCCTTCGCAAGAATCGGTACGCGCACCTTACGTCTGGGAGGAAAATTTTTGTTATGGACGCAGTGTCCCCGGCTTTGTATCGAGCGTCCCATTCTGTCAAGAATGTGTCCCTTATCAACCGCTTGATATATGATACTGGACATTGGTCGTACACTGGCTTTCCCTTAGACGTGAGAGCAGCCTCTTTGGCTAACTCATCGGCGCGCTCGTTGCCTGGGAGCCCTGCATGGGCTTTGACCCAGTACAGGGAAACATCCTTGCCCTGTGTCAAAGCTAACCGCAGATTGCTCCTGGTCCCCACTGCTAGAGGATGGAGGATGCCATGGTTAACGACTGTCTCCAATGCAGCCATCGAGTCGCTGTACAGACCATAGCTTCGCTCCTTCCTCTTTAGGATCACTTCCGTGGCCTTGCTTATGGCAAGCAGTTCCGCCTGGTAGACTGTGCAGTACGCGGACAGACTAAGCTTGAGGTTCTCTATCTCAGCTTCACCGTCCCAAAGGGACAATGCTGCTCCGACCTTCCCCTCAATCTTACTGCCGTCGGTGAATATTCGCACCTGCTGCACATTGTGCCTGTCCAGGAGGTTTTGGTCTTCCAGGCGGACACACTCAATAGCCACATGATCAGCTGGATGGGGAGATTCTACAAACCTTACCGGGCGTTCGGGCTCTCTATCCTTAAGGCATGGCAGGGATGACCCTCTTTTCACACTCATACAGTGCGGCTGCTTCCTGTATTCTTAGGTCAAGAGGTAGTATCCCCGCCAGCACTAGTGCCGCGTTCAAGGAAACTGTCCGGTAAGATTTGCAGAGCTTCGTACAAAACAGGGTATGTAGCGTGTATATCATGTGTATGACCTCAGGGTGCAAACCCCAATCTACTCTCGCGGCCTTTGAGAGCTGCTTGTATATTTCAAGCGCCCTCCTACATTGTAGTCCAACGTGTGTATTAAATGTCATTTTGTCCTCTATAGTAAGTCCTAGGATCTTGACCTCCCGCGACATGCCGACGCCCACTCCTCCCATGGTCAGCACCGGGGTGTCGTACTTCAGCTTCCTGGTAAGTACCATTGCGCAAGTTTTGTGTGGCGCAAATTTCAACTTGTTCCGAGCACCCCATTGCTGAACATAGGCGAGCGCTGCATTGGCCTGCCTCGAAACCTCAGTCCAGTGTCTCCGTCAAAAGTCAATACCACGTCGTCGGCAAAGGCCTGCACACACACCCCCTTAGGTTAGAATAGGTTAGGTTAGGTTAGGTTTTTTTTTTTTTTTTTTTTTTTTTTTTTCGCGAGCTAGCCTTCCTTTTTTCCTCTGACTTGATCAGAGTCTTTTTTTAATCTTATCTTTATTTATACATAATAATTTCCTTATATCTAATACAATTTTGAAACTTTACATATGTTTAAACATTTCTCTTACGTTCTACAGGGTTACAGGTTTAAAGGTTTGGAAGGGATATTTACAGTTTCCTTAGTGTTCACAATTTGTTACTTATTTTATAATATCTTACTCTATTTTATTTACATATATTGTATCTTAGCGCATATAATTTACTTATTACTATTACATTTTATGTCAGTAATATATATCTTCATAATATATATACTACATAATTTATATATCTTTATTACGTTTAATTACTGGTTTTATAACATCTTTACAATATTCTACAAATTTAATTCTGATATCTTTATCTTGCATTATTAAGCTTACAGTGTTTTTGTCAATTTTACAATTTAGTTCTTGTTCCATATTATATTTTCTAAAACTTGTGGTTGGGCATTCAAATAGTATATGAGCTACGCTTTCTGCGACTCCGGGTTCGCAGATGCACGATGGATCCTCCTTACATTTGAACCGGTTCAGATATTCGGAGAATCCACCGTGTCCTGTCATTATCTGCGTCAGTACACCCGTCAGCTCCATTGTTCTTACTATTTTGTAAGCTTTTATTACATCGGGAAAGAACATTTTTGTGACTGACGCGGTTTTCACCTCTAATATACCGATCGTTCCATTTGTCAAGCGTGTCAAGACGGATTTGTCGCTTGACAAATGAAGCGGGACAGAAATCGTAGTCGGGTCTTCGTTTGGTTTTAAGTGCTGCGTCCTTAGCTAACAGGTCCGCTCTTTCATTACCCTCTAGTCCTGCATGGGCTTTAATCCAGAATAAGTTACTTCTTTATCCTGGATTTTGGCGGTCCTCAGATTTTGACGAACCTCCACGGCTAGAGGGTGAGTGGATCTTGGGTTCACTACTGTTTCCAAGGCCGCTTTACTGTCGCTGTATATTCCGAAGCTTGCTTCAGAGCGTTTGAGAATCTCCCCCGTTGCTTTGCATATGGCTAGAAGCTCTGCTTGGTAGACCGTGCAGTACGATTCTAGCTTAATTTTGAGGGTTTTGGTCTCGGCTTCACCTTCCCATAGGGTTAGTGCTGCTCCGACCTTACCCTCAATTTTGCTTCCATCGGTGTATAATCTTACTGCCTGGTTGTTATGTTGGTCTACATCGTTTTGGTCTACCAAGTTTATGACCTTCATGCACATAATGTTCAGCCGGGTGGGGGGTCTTGGCGTATCGCACCATCTTCTCTTCATCCTGAGATAGCTGTCCACGATTCTCCTTATATTAACTGGACAATCCTCTTCGGCTAGTCTGACTTGTATTGCGGGCCACCAAGCGTTATCGAAGGCTCCCTCTATGTCTAGCGATACCATCGTGACCAGTTTTTTCTGGTCTCGCTTTGTGCGAACATAGTTTATCAGATCATAGAGGGAGTCTTCGGTACTCTTTTGGGGCATAAAGCCATACTGCCGAGCGCTTATCTTAGGGATCAGATGCCATTTCATACGCCCAACGATCATCTTCTCTAACACCTTCCCCATGACAGGCAGCAGGCCTATAGGCCTGTAAGATTTGGGGTTGGTGTAGTCGTCTTTCCCCGATTTCCTCAGAACCACTATTACCGCTTCCTTCCATATGGTCGGGAAGTGCTGCAGTTCAAGGCATTTGTTTGCTAAAGCGAGGTATGATTCCGGATCGTGTGTAATGGCTTCGTTGCAGATGTCAGAAGTTAGACCGTCTCTTCCCGGGGCTTTCTTAGGATTGAAGGAATTGACAGCAGATTTTAGCTCGTCCATTGTAAACGGTGGGTCATGTTTACCAGCATGATCCAAGTCGTTTACATGGCTGGCTTGTTCGCGTATCCGTCGATGTTCTTCATTGTCCTGGCTTACTAAGTCCTGCGGGTAGAAAGTTTCCGCCAGTAACTTTGCTGATTCGTAGGGGCTCATCGCTCTACCGTCTTTCACCAAAGGAATGTCCTCTTCCCGATTTGTTGTTCTTCCAATTACCCTATAGATACCCTCCCATAGTCCTTCTCTATCCTGTTTTCCACAAAACTCCTTCCAGCTCTCAACTTGCGCATCTTTAGCACTTCTTTCATAATTTTCTTTTGCTTGCAGGTACTCATCGACGACTTTCTGTCTTCGGACCGGCGCTGCACAACGGATTCGACGCTTCCTGGTGACGACTTCATTCTTCAGCTTCTCGAGTTCTTCGGACCACCACGGCAAGGTAAGTTTATTAATTTCTTTCTTTTTTGGTATAGATTCGTTTGCTGCTTGTACTATTTGTTCAATGTATTCTGTTATTGTTTGCTCTAGTTCTAGTTTATTGCTTATTTTATCTATATATTCTTTGCTAATTTTATTTTCTTGGAACAATTGGGCCAGTTTCTCATGAAACTGGCTCCAATTTGCTTTTTTGCTATTATAAACTCTTGTTGTTCTTTTGATGTCTTTACCCTTTGCTTTTTCTATTCTTAGTTTAAATGTGATGGTGTTGTGGTCCGAACTAATCATTCCCTCGTTTACTCGCCAGTCTTCCACCAAGTTTAGCATCTCCAGCGTAGAAGCCGTAACGTCCACAAAGCTCGTGTACTGCTTATTACCCCTGATGGTATCAAAAGTGGGTACGTTGCCTTCGTTGAGTACCTGCAAGTTCATTTCCTCCAGCGTGCCAGCCAAGTCTTCTCCCTTTTTGTCGACTTTCCAGCTTCCCCACCAGGTACTCTTGGCGTTCGCGTCGCCCCCCAGTATCAGGTGTCTCGATCTTGTTTGCCTTTGAATCTTCTTCAGCTGCTCCAGGTATGTATCTATGTCAGTGAGTTCAGGTTCGAAGTAAAACGAAACAACCACGATCTCCCAGGCACTTGTTTTGACCTTCACCACTACAATGTTGTTCGTAGTGAGATCAGGTATTTGGGTAACGTCCATATCGGTATCAAATACGGCGATAGCCGATTTGACCACGCCACTACCTTGGGTTGTGTTCTGGAAGATCCTGGCTCCTCCATAGTCTCTCATTTTACCTATTGCACCGACATAGGGCTCCTGAAGAAGCGCAAAAGCCATCCTTTTCTTGCTAGCCTCAAGCATAATTTCCTGAGTTGCGAGTTGTTTGCGTTGCAGATTCGCTTGGGCTATGAGGTAGGCCTTTGCGCTTGCTGAAGAAGTTTGTGCAATTGAGACTACTTTAGCATTGGTACGCTACTGTTGCTCGGGCGAGAGTATCCCACTTCCGACGAATAGGGCACTCGCTACTAAACGCGTTATGGTCTACTCTGCCGAATTTTGCATGCGTACAGTTGCAACACACTGGTGGGCAGCCAGAAAGCCAGTCAGCGCATTCCGACCTCATATGGGGTCCGCCGCAGTGACAACACTTTTCAATGGTCTCCTTGCAGAACTTCCTCCCGTGACCGAATCCAAGGCAGAGAGAGCACTGAACCAATGGAGATTGGTCCAGCACTCTCACCCGTTGGAGGTCTATCTTAACGGTCTCTGCATGGACCAACCGTTGCCAGACTTTAGGGGTCACCCTCATGATGATGTGACTGGTTTGAGGGTTACGAGTGCGCTTCTTGTACAGGATTTCAGTCTTATTTTCTTCTTCACGAAGATCTTTTAGGACTCTCGGGTTTTGCTTCCAGAGAGCGCTGAGGATATCCTTGTCAGTGTTGCACGCTAGTACATCTCTGAAGATGACTAGCGGGTCCTTGTTTTTTACCTCCTGGACACTAAAGAACTCCTCCGCGCTCCTGAGCCTTTCCTTAACTTTCTGCCTTTCCTCTTCCGTCTTGCACCACACAATGACTTTCCTGTCCTTCGCTTTTCTCACCCTTTCCACATTCACATCCCCGTCTTTTGCGTTGACTACCTTCCTTATTCTGTTTAGGACATCCTCTCCCGTTTCCATTTCATCCTTGGCCGTGACAACTATCGAGTGTAGGGCGGTGTGCTCCGGGAGCTGTATCCTCGGTTGCACCGCTGCTACACTCGCATAGGTCTGCCTTTCCATAGTCTCCTGTAACCTCTCCATTTTCTCGCTATTTTCTTTAATGAGTCTAGTGTGCTCTTCTATCCTTCTGATCAGCTCTATTTCTGCCTTCTTCTTCTCTGGCTCCCTCTCCTTTTCCGGTTCCGCCTCCTTTTCTTCCAGTTTCTTTCCCTGACCTTTCACCGTCTCAGATTCTTTCACTAGTTGGTAGAGTCTGTCGACGGCTTGTGTAATCGAGTTCTTAATCTCCGTCTTCGTGTTTCGCGAGCTCGACAGATTAAGCTTGACCTTAGTTACACAAGCCCTCGCCTCCATCAACCGGTCCGCGTACTTCAAACCGAGCTGTGCTGGCGGGCTGCCCACTACATCCTCCACCGACGCATTAACTTCGGTTTTTCGAGCTTGCGGGGGTGCATTTTTGGGTTTCATGGGTTTGTCAGAAAGTGGTTTCCCAGACTCCCACTCTCCTATACTCTTTCGAACGCTTGGTGCTTTTTCAGGACTTGGTCGTTTCTTAAGGCTCGCCTCAGGTGTGTATCCAGATGTTGTTGGTTGCTGGAGGTCTTTGGTTGCAGCTTGAGGCCCCTTCGCTGGAGTGCGGATGCCGAACATCGTATGAGGAATTGTCAGAGTCACGGTAGTCACTAACTAAATTTATCGTGTGCTAAAATGTAAGTTTGTAAAAGTTTTAAATGTAATATTAAGGTTAATTTGTTAGGTGTAAAAATATGTATATAAATAATTAAATAAATTTTTCCAATTTTTGAATTTTGTGTGTATAAATTTATTATCTACTGTAAGTAGAGTCGTTCCTTCTCCGAACTTCTGCACGAATTTGATAGCCCAACTGGTGCACTGTCGCAGGTGGTTCAAGTAATCCAAAGAAAATTTATAAGAAAAATTTAAATTTAAGCTCTACAGTGGACTCTACCTAGAGTCACTTTATGTACTATTTGAATGACCTTTTTATGCTATCAACTTAGCAAAAAACCACATCAAAAACAAACGTCTGGCTGCTTAGCTATGATAATTTTAATATTTTCAAAATGGCGGACAAAATGGCCGCCAAAACCAATAATGTCGCAGCTCAGCGCAGTTGCTGGGTACCCGAACAAAGAAAACCGCGCGAAAATCGGACCAGTAGTTTCGGAGCTACAGCATTTCAAATAAAACCAAGATGGCGGAACAAAATGGCCGCCGAGGTGTGCAGGTGCTGTATCAGCAACCCGTGGCCCGATCGAACCGCGGTCTTCTTTGGAGTGCTAAGAAGGTGGCTGGTAGTGTTTTCGTGAGCCCCGTTTAGTCAGTAGAGTCAATGCTCTACCTAGAGTCAAGACTTCGGATAGGGCTAGCGTAAACACCAACAATAACAATACAGAAAGTCCCAGCTCTCTACGACTTCTGGTTAAGAAGATACCGCTATTAAAAGAATTCCAAGATGGCCGCCAATATGGCCGACTTAGGTCTAACTTTGTCAATTTTTAAGATAAAGTACCCGTGTTTGGGCTTGTTACAGAGGTCTTATTAAGTAGATTACAATTATGGCTTAATTAGATTTTTAGAATAAGTAATTTAAGATTAATTTAAGAAAAACTATAAAAAATTACTAAATGCCTAGAATTTATGGGTTTTGATTCGGAAAAATTTTAGTTTTTGGACAAATTTCTTAATAATATATGAATAGGTGATAGAATCAAGCCCAAGAATTAACAAGTCTTTATCCTAATAGGTACCACGTGGGAAGGTAAATATTTCAAAAAATCATAACTCCGAAAGTACTTGTCAAAAAATTTTCAAAATTTTATACAGTATAAAATGCCAAAAAAGCTATAAGAATATACACTAAAAACTATAGGTAAAAGATTTCGTTTCGGAGTTATAAGTCTTACAATTTATGAAATTTTTCAAAAATCCGTATCTTGGTCAAAATTTGACTTATCTTGATTCTGGAACTGCCTCCGTCCTCAGTAAGATGGCGCCTGCGTAGTTCCGCTGTCAAATTGATGAAAACACCTCAGGATCGACCACCTCGTGGCCACGTGTTTTTTGTTTTTCTGCCTTTATTTCCAAGCGCCTGCGTGGAAAAAATCGGCAAAGTCGTCAAATTTGAAGAACTCCAGAAGGCCCATCCAGGGGTCAAATAAAAAGTATATGTCGTCGCTGCCAAACTCAAGATAATCGCCTTCAAACTTTCAAAAAGTTTGAAAAATGCACTTTTTCACTGATATCTCCGTTATTTGATCACTTAGCGCAAAACAGTTTTCAGGACTGTATGTGCCGTCACTTTCCGCAACTTTTGACGTATTGCACTGCACTGTAGCACTAAAAAATTCTATTTTTACGATTTTTCCCGTGCGGAGCGACCAAATTTCGTGGCGTTTTCGACGGCGTTTGGAGCGCGACTGGTTAGGTTAGGTTAGGTTAGGTTAGGTTAGGTTAGGTTAGGTTAGGTTAGGTTAGGTTAGGTTAGGTTACTGCTCCTCCCGATTACGTAGATACCCCACAAGGTAGGTCTGTCTCAATTAGCTTCCGAGATATGACGAGAGGGGTTTTTTGAAGGGGGGGGGGGGGAAATTTTCGTGTGGATAGATATTCAAATCCTGATCACTATGACACCTCACAAGTCGGTCTATCTTCAGTGGTTTTGAAGATACGGCGTCTTGAAATTCCCTTGGGGCCAAGTTGTAGGGCTGCTCCTCCCGATCACGTAGACACCCCACAAGGTGGGTCTATCTCAATTAACTTCCGAGATATAACGAGAGGGGTTTTTTTTTTGGGGGGGGGGGGGGAATTTTGCCTGTGGATAGATATTCAAATCCTGATCACAATGACACCTCACAAGGTGGGTCTATCTTCAGTGGTTTTGAAGATACGGCGTCTTGAAATTCCCTTGGGGCCAAGTTGTAGGGCTGCTCCTCCCGATCACGTAGACACCCCACAAGGTAGGTCTGTCTCTATTGACGACTGAGATACGATGAGAGGGGTTGTCGGGGGGGGGCTGACTTTTTGCCGAGAATCCCTTAGGGCCAAGTTGTAGGGCTACTCCTCCCGATCACGTAGATACCCCACAAGGTAGGTCTTCTCTATTGACTTCTAAGATACGACGAGAGGGGGTTTTCAGGGGGGGGGGTGAATTTTTTTTCCGAGAATCCCTTAGTGCCAGGTGGTAGGGCTGCTCCTCCCGATCACGTAGATACCCCACAAGGTAGGTCTATCTCTATAGATTTCAGTGGTTTTGAAGATACGGCAGCGAGAGGGGTTTCCAGGGGGGGGGGGGGTTTGAAGTTTTGCCAAAAATGCTTTAGGGCCAGGTGGTAGGGCTTCTCCTCCCTTTCACGTAGATACCTTACAAGATAGGTCTACCTCTATAGACTTCTGAGATACGACGAGAGGGGGGGGGGGGGGGGAATCTGCCGAAAATCCCTTGGGGTGGTAGGGCTGCTACTTCTGATCACGTAGATGCCCCACAAGGTAGGTCTATCTCTATAGACTTCTGAGATACGACGAGAGGGGTTTCCAGGGGGGGGGGGGAATTAGCCGAAAATCCCTTTGGGCCAGGTGGTAGGGCTGCTCCTCCCGATCAAGTAGATACCCCACAAGTAGGATTATCTCCAATCGCTGTAGAGAGATGGCGTGAGGGGTGTATGGGCCCAGGGGTAGTGGGGGGTGATGAACGTTGTGGTGAGATTAGGGGGGTATAAGGTTGTCGATGACGTCCCGGTTCCAACGATACCAAACACGGGTGTTCTAGGACAAGGGGTTTCTGAGTTACCTCACTGTTCTCCTGACGAGGTGATGGAAGGTCACCACGAAGGCTTCAGGCTGAAGGCAGGATTCCTGGGTCCGGCTTCGAAGTCTTCACGTATGTTCACGACGTCACGCCTCGTGTCAGACGAGCAGAAAGTAGGTTACACGGGTTGCGACCACGAGGTTTTAAAGGTTATAATTCTTATTTTTGAAGGCTTATATCTTGACTGTTCTGAGTCCGATTTCAAAAATTTTAGGAGCGTTTGATAGACCTCAACGGGTTCTTCTTCATTAAACAATTGGTGTATTATTTGAACTAACCTTCTTGGTGTTATTAAGTTCCAAAGTCCAGGCCTTCCCGCTGTGAAACCCCTCGAGATAAATTGTTGAAAACGATAATCCTGGTGAGATGCACACTTATTTCACTGATGGTAACACTTGTTTGCGCGTAGCTCGAAAATTCAATTTTATATTGATTTTTTAACGCGAGCTATATGTTGATCGTGCCGAGTTTTGGCTGTTACTGGTTAGGTTAGGTTAGGTTAGGTTAGGTTAGGTTAGGTTAGGTTAGGTTAGGTTAGGTTAGGTTAGGTTAGGTTAGGTTAGGTTAGGTTAGGTTAGGTTAGGTTAGGTTAGGTTAGGTTAGGTTAGGTTAGGTTAGGTTAGGTTAGGTTAGGTTAGGTTAGGTTAGGTTAGGTTAGGTTTTTTTTTTTATAGTGTTGCAAACTAGTTGACTCATCTTTTCATAGGAAAAGAGAGTGCGCTAGTCTGCTGTTAATTTTTAAAACTGTGTGAACCTGTTGCTATTAATTGCAACATCATTATTAACAGTACGAATTTACATAGACTTGAAAATATTCCTGAAAAAATACCCCCCCCCCCCCCCCCCCCAATATACAAACATGCACACACACACACGCACAATACAATTTTTATTTAATTACAATTAAGCAAGTATAACCACACATTCGGTTATAATGTAGTTGCTTTTACATTATATAATAGTTCTTATATATTACACTTACACTTCTTTTTCTATATATATATATATTAGTATAGGTACTTAACTATGCCTTAAAGTTTAACAATTATCTATTTATTTCTATTTGCTTTTATTTTATTTTTTATTTATTTATTTATTTATTTCTTTTTCCTTTTTTTTATGTTATTCGATATATTTTTGTTCATTTTGTTATTATTTTTTTTCCTTTTCATTTTTTTTTTATTCTCATTATTATTTATTTATTTGTTTATTTTTATTTTTTTAATTTCTTATTTTTCCAAATTTTGTTTATTTCACATAATTTATATTTTCTTCTATTTATATATTTTCTTTCCCAATTATACACATGATTTTTAGACGTAAATTAACATAAACATAAACAATAATTACTGACATAATAATAGCAACGTAGGAATTGCATCTGCAGAGATTATTATTATAATCCTCAGAGCATAATTCACCACTAGTACGGACCAAAATTTATAAATTAACATTATTGTCAATTATTGTACATTAGTAAATCAGTTTTGAAATTATGAACAAGAATTAAGTTACTGAATATCCTAGAATAATATATAATTCCAACATAAATTTAATTTCTATCATAAGTCAGGCGCTACTGATGATTACAGGGAACTGTAATCTCAGAGTACCGGAAAACCAAATCAATCCATATTAATTAATCAATAAATAATTTGTAGAATAAAATTGAACATTATCGTGAGAAATAATGTGCATAACAAATTAACATGACTTAACTATATCTAGTGACAATTATTAGTTTTTAAATGTTATATTTCATAATTCTAAATTATTATATCTCGTCATATTTATTTTACATATTCATTTACATATATACATAGAATTCATTCCAAAATCAAAATTGAATTAATACAATAGTTGTTATTACCAAAATTAATTATTCAATAATCAATCATGCAATTGCACATCCAATTTATTAAACATAACCGTAAACAAAGGTGACAAAAGCAAGAGCATCCCCAGGTATAAATACATAAGATTGGCCATTATCGCTCAAAATAATAACCATAACAAACAAAAACAATGAATTTAGTCTTTTATTCTTACCATATTTAAATAAAATTAAGATAGCTGGGTATTTGAATTTTGTCAAAAATAACACTTCTTAATCTATTTAAAACTTAATTCATCGTATCACAAACCATATCTGAGGTATATTCACTGAATTTATTACTGAATATAAAGACAATTTTCTGTGAAATCATATTTCATTGAAATCATACAATTTAATTATTATTTATATTTTAGTATGACAAATACGCTCGTATGTATTTTTAGGCTCGCCGGTACTAGCTGGCCCAGATTAGAGGGAGTATAAACCAAAACTCATTATAACAACTGTAAAATTGTGGTTTCTTCCCAAGACCCGGTGTCATGCCTCGAGCGCCATATTTTTATTCTGTCGCTCTATCATGATTGCCAGATACGGGGAGGCTCCACTTCAGTTGTCAGTGTCATTTTGACAGAACCAAAGACAGAAGGGGTCTATATCTCTATGGTAACAGAACCCTTTCCAACGACTATAATTTCACCAGGCTACCCAAAACACCATCTGCGTCTATACGGCCTACCTGACATGCGGCCGTCCGCGGACGCTAGTCTTAGCCACCACGACCACATATATGGTAGGTACCTAGAATAACTAAGTTGTTGACCACCTTGATACTTAGCCACTTACACAAAAATAAGACAGATCCACACCGTCTTGTCGGAGAAATAGCCTCCGCCATGCCAGCCCGATGAACAGCCACTCTCAGCCCAGAGAAATAGCCAACAAAAATCTCGCTAGCCTGGCTTATCTAGCTGGTACGATTTGGGATCGCAATTGACTCGATGATACTCACCTTGGAGCATCCACGCTCCTCGCAATCACCACAGACAGTGCTGAAATGCACAAAGACCCAAAATTACACAAAATCGCTCGTCCAACCTGACAATAAACCTTCCGAGATCAACGCACGGATCAGTCAGACACAAGTTGGCCCCGCCGCACGCACGTTACTTACCGCAGCACAGACACCTCCATCCACAAACTAAGAACATTGCTAGCTTCAGCCCGCGATACGTTGAAGGTTAAAACATCAACATACAATAACCACACTCAACTTCTTTGCCATCCACAACGCTCCATTTCGTGAGAACGGCCCTAGTATAGGCCCCACTCATGTGCAGACAACTAGGAAACAACCAGTGATAGTTACCGACCACAGATGAGATCCGCGGTGGTACTACCAGAGAGATGAGAGGACCCGAAACAAAAACACATCAGTTATCCATAAGCCAACACTGAATTAATCAGACTAGACTCACAAGATGGAACTATCTCCATAAACAAACAACATCTGATCACTGTTTAGACACAACACAAAATTGAACGATGCACACATCAGTTCTGCCATGCAACACTGTACCACCATGTACAACCCACTAATATTGAGACACCATACTCAATATGCCCATTTGTACCACCGTGTACAACCCACTAATATTGAGACACCATACTCAATATGCCCATTTGTACCACCGTGTACAACCCACTTATATTGAGACACCATACTCAATATGCCCATTTGTACCACCGTGTACAGCCCACTAAGTCCAAGAAACCGAGGAAAAACCAAAAACAACCCCGACTGTATAGAAACAGAATGAAACCAACCATGTGAACAAGAGAAAACAACAAAACACATCAAAAGCTATAGTAGAATACAACACAAGAAAGTCCAGAGTAAACAACAAAACACATCTAAAGCTATAGTAGAAAGTAAACGACAACATAATAAATCACACAGCATGATCATCTGTGTTTGCGGGTAGCTATACTGTTAGGTATTAGAAAGAAGGTATTTTTGTTTATACTTACTTCACTCCTCAACATCACTATCAAGTCTGTAATTTTCTTGTTTATTTTAGTAACATGTGCAACATAACATTACACAATTCTGAATGAGTACCTAACTGAACAGATACATGAAGGTAACACAGTAGAACAGCAACTTAATACAAAGTATTTCATAACAATCAACAGAAAAATTATTTTATTGTTTCATTCTCTTTTTTTGTTATAAAAACAAACACTTACTTGGAAACCCAAACCAACAATCAGACAGGTTGATGTGGCCTATCTTAATCAACAGGCACCCTTCATTCTCTTACCGACCATGTAAAGTTGATTTTCTATGACATCCCATCATCAGGCTCCAT
Organism: Eupithecia pulchellata; assembly: GCA_963931895.1. NCBI lineage: Eukaryota > Metazoa > Arthropoda > Insecta > Lepidoptera > Geometridae > Eupithecia > Eupithecia pulchellata. Next base: position 14,971 of record CAWVOY010000017.1, read on the forward strand.
TTTGTATTGCAACATGGATGTCCTTGTTACCCTGTACCACCTCCATCCTGAATGTAGCTTCATCACACTGTATGGCATTCTCCATTTTGACAGAAATCTGAAAACAATAAATCACAGCAGAAAGATGCAACATAGGTGCCCTCTCCCACCTCAGTACATCATCGTTCACACTTTGGGACACATTATCACCAGCTATGCCTCATAGGGTCACACACATTGAACAGCTTTGATCAAGTATTGAATCACCTACTTGTGACTTTGTTGAACCAAGAAAGTTTAGTTTCTTTCTAAGATTTTTCTTCAGTTTGGGTTAATTAAATGTAGGTATGGTCACATCAAATTAATTAACTTGAACTGCTTGCAAAGTTAACATGCTACCTTTAGTACCTTGGTATGTACAAATCAATTGAGCGTTAACAAAACCTAATTTAAATGTGGACCGATCAGACCTTACCACCATCACATACAAACCCTTGCAGAACTGAAAATCCATAGCGCTTGCTATTACCACAGGATACTAGGAATCTTGATATTTCCTGTACGTTTAACGGCGCAGAATTATCCTTTTTGCCGCGTCCCGGTTCATTTCCGATTAGCTAGCCATTGGACGCCATTTTGATGTGAAACCTTTTCCTTTTCCAAGAAGAAAGAAAGAAAGAAAGAAAGAAAATAAATTTATTTGAAAACCCAGTAACACACATAAGTACACACTAAAGTAAATAAGGCAAATCAAGGAACAAAAAATAGAAAATAATAATGAAAAATAGAAAACAATACGATAAACACAGAAGAAAACAGAACTAAAGAAACAGTGTTACAAGGGGTCCAAATAGGTCCCCGTCTCAGCATTTATGCCGCTACCAGCTAATTAATAGCAAATAGCGACGCTGATTTTCAGACTGGGCCCGACTTGGTAGAGTGTGTGTGGTAGAGAAAGGGTGACACAAAAAAAAAAAAAAGTTTCATTTATAGATAATAGACACGCTAAATAATAGGTAGGTAGACACATGAGAAGATGAGAAAAAGAATACATGGAAGGATGAGAAAATACATAAAACAGGCAAAGTGCAATAAATAACTAACTTAGGTTTTTAGTCTAATTTGATTTGATTTAACTTGATTTTTAAACAATTTAAGTCGAATTGGAACTGACACATTTCTCGGTGAAATAAGAACTCGGCGCCAAAAACAAAGAAGTTGAAGTTGGGATGGGAAAATTGGGAAAACATGTTGTAAATGAAAAGAAATAGATGTGAAATTATTAATATTAACCAATTAATACAAAATTGTGGCGCATACAGCAATTATTTCGTGAATTTTGTGGTGGACTGAGTATAATGCAAAGGTGAAAGTGGGAAAATGGAGAAACTAAAATCATGATGTAAGTATAAATAAATATCACCGTGAGCAGTCTACTTTTATAAGTTTGGTCAACTTTTTGTAAGCTAGGGTGTTGGGAGCTGGATGTATTTATATAATAGCTATTTAGTCTTTTTAGGAACTAATATAATACCGCCGTAGAAAAGGGATTAGAAGTCAATTCAAGATGGAAAACAAAGCAATATTAAAAAAGTACAACAAAAAAGACACACAACAACAGATAATGGATTCACACATATACAGCAAGAGACTTTCTATTTGTTAACCTACTGGGGACAAGTCTATAAACAAAAACAACAACAACATATTTTAACAGGAAAAAAGGTTTGTAAAAAATCAAAATTAGAATTAATTAATTATGTAAATATAAATAAAATAAATAAAATAGCTGGTCAATTGATAATAGGCAGGTAAAATCATCATGTAAATAAATAAACAATAGTAATATAGTACACATTTTAGTGGATATCTTAAATCTTATTAGAATAGGTACAATAAAGTACCCAGTAATTTTGTTAGGTGTAAGAAATATTAGGCATAGATCATTACATTGTCATTTTATTCACATAGGTCACTGGCTGAGAATTTGAACACCGAGCAGTTGATCCCTAAGCCTTCTCTTGAAAATAAACACAGTTTTGACATCCCGCATAGGTGGGGGAATGATGTTCCAGCACTTCGAGGCTGCAAATTTGAAAGAGCCTCGAAATGCCCGTGACTTGTGCTGTGGTGTTTCAAAGACAGGAGTACATGTTCTACTTGGAAATCGAGAATTGCCACGAGCCAATGTGAGTTTTTCAAACAAGTACTTAGGACACTGCTTAGTGATAACATTGAAAAGAAGGGATGCAAGATGGAGCTTTCTGCGGGCTTCCATCTTAAGTAGGTTTGATGAGTTTAAAAATGGTGTTATGTGAGAGCGTGGAGGAACAAAAAAGCAGAATCGTGCACATGCATTTTGTACACGTTGGATGAGTTTAGAAGTTCGATTTAGAAGACAGGGCCCATACACTGTGTCACAGTAGTTCAGTTTTGACAGGATAAGTGATTCACAAAGTGTTATTCTGACAGATTCAGTAAGGTATGGGCGGATTTTGTATAGGACCTTTAAACGATAGAAACAGTTTCGCACACTATCGGATATGTGTTTTTCAAAGTGTAAGGAACTGTCTATGGTCAGACCCAGATTCCTCGCCTCTGATACACGCTCTACAGTCATACCATCAACAAAGATGTTTGCTGTGTAATTGTGAAGGCTTTGTAATTTCTGTCTGGTACCTATAAACATATACTTAGACTTCTTAGGGTTTATAACTAAGCAGTTATCTCTAGACCAACTGCAAATTCTGTAAAGGTCAGAATTTAACTTATCAATAGCACTGTCGAGCTTTTTCGGATGGGCTGATATGTACAACTGCAAGTCGTCAGCGTACAGATGGAAATTGCAGTGATTTATGGCATTGACTATATCAGAACTATATAATATAAATAGGATTGGGCCGAGGATGGAGCCCTGTGGGACACCCTGGGGTACTGGTTGTAATGTGGAACATGGCGTAGTCCCATTTGAAAGTTGGACATACTGGTATCTGTTCTCTAAATAACTATGAAACCAATTTACAGTTGCCGCATCAAAACCATAGTAAGAGAGCTTGGAAATAAGAAGAGAGGTATTTATAGAATCAAATGCGCGGGAGAAGTCCAAGAGAACGAGAATATTAATCATACCACAGTCCTGACCAGTAAGTAGGTCATCTACAACATCAAGTAGAGCTGTAGAGGTACTATGACCCTTACGGAAACCTGACTGTGCTTGAGGTAGTATATTATTGTCCTCCAAGAATTTCGCTAGCTGCAGGCTAACTACCTTTTCAAGCACCTTCGAAAGACATGGTAGTAGACTTATAGGCCTCAGATCGTTACATGATGTAGGGTTATTGTTTTTCGGTATGGGCTTAACCAAAGCAACCTTCCACTGTTCTGGGAAGGTCCCACTTAATATGGACCTATTTATGATTGCAGTGATAGTCTTCAAAGATTCAGGAAGGGTTAGAAATATCATTTCAATGGAGATCCCATCTACTCCCATAGCATTAGATTTTAACCCCCGAATAACTGACATTACAATTTCCTCACTTACTGGGCTTAGAGAAAACACCTGGCCAGATCTATGTTTGTGGTGCTCATAGAATGATAGCTGAGATATAGACACCTGCTTATTACCAGGGACATTTAAGAAGTGGGAGTTTATTATATCTGGATTATCAAAAGAAGGTGGGAGCTCCGACGATTGTTTGTTAGGTAAAATAGTATGTTTCAAATTCTTCCAAAGTTTCTTGGGGTTCTTTACATTATTGTTAATATGCTCCTTAAAATATGCCTTTTTTTCACTGTTAATGGCTGCAATAACCAATTGTTTCATTTCCTTGTAACAAATCTTTTGAGAAGTAAGTTTAGATTTCCTAAATTTTTTATGATAGTTATCTCTAATCCTTATCATAGTTTTTACAGTGTCAGTAAGCCACGGCTGTGGAGGGTCCTTTTAGATAGCTCGTAGTACGGTAGGTCGGTGAGGTGAATAATAAACACTCGAACAATTCACTACAGTTTTTATTACGAGCTCACACAAAGAAAGTTTGTATATAGAAGGAGTAGATAAGCGACAGATTGAAAATAGGCACAGAGTCACAGGCACGAGAGATTCAGCAAATTACAGAAAGTCAATATTTAATAACAAGCTAAATAGATCGCGGACCGGACAAAAGAAAGATGTCGGTCTGAGGCGCATGCGCTTCGCCGGGTGTATCGGTAACGACTGGGTGGCTGGAGTGCGGCCGCGCCGCGTCAACAGCAGCGGCCGGGCAAAAACAAGTTTCTCGTATCCATTGTTACTCGACGGCGAGCGGATGCACAGACGATATTTTAACCGATTTGTGAGAAGGAGTGTTATGTGTACCTATTTGTATATGTATGTATTTGTTCTGTAAATAGTGTAAATAATAATTATGTAAAGTGTAAATATATATTAAATAAATACCTATCGCTTAAATGTTATGTGTGTACTGTAAATAAATATGGAGTTCACCACATCACTCCCCCCGAGAGACCGTGTTACACGGGCGATAGTAATCTGGAAATCGGACTACGCGCCCAGAACGAGTGGTTTTAGTATTTTCGGAAGGAGGAACGAGTAGTGGTGGCTCGCAATTTACTGGAGGGAGGTCTTTGGGTTGTGCGAGTATGTAGGCTGGTTTTAATCGGTCTACGGATACTGTCACAACTTTTCCCTTCACGTTAATTTTAAAAGTTTTAGCGCTTCTCTCGACCACTATGTAAGGGCCAGTGTACGCTGGTTGCAAACTACCTCTCACAGCATCGTCCCTCAAAAATACGTGAGAGCAGGTTTTTAGGTCTTTGTAAATAAAGATTTTGCTGCTGGAGTGGTGTGAAGTAGGTACTGGCTGTAAATTGTTGGCGAATGATCTGATTCGAGCTGAAAATTCAGTTATATCAGTCGTACATCCGTCGACCTTATAGCCGAAAAATTCTCCCGGCAGCCTCAATGGTTCGCCGTATACTAGCTCGGCAGAAGACGATTGTAAATCTTCTTTGAAGGATGTTCTTATGCCGAGCAGGACCAGGGGTAAAGCTTCTGTCCAGCTACTATCCGCATGGCACATTATCGCCGCTTTTAGCTGCCGATGGAACCTCTCGATAAGACCATTGCACTGTGGGTGGTAGCTGGTGGTCTTGCGATGTTTGAAGCTAATAAATTTTGATAGCTGTTCGAATAGCGCGCATTCAAATTGTCTACCGCGATCAGTAACTATGTCGGTAGGACAACCGAACCGCGCTATCCAGCCCGATAGGAACGCCTTAGCCACTGACTCCGCGGTGATATTGGTAAGAGGGACAGCTTCAGTCCATCGTGTAAAACGATCGATGGCTGTTAAACAGTACCTAAAATCACCTGAGGGGGGTAATGGTCCGATGAGGTCTAGGTGGACGTATTTGAATCGCGCTTTTGGTAAATCGTGGGTGCCTATCGGCGCCGTAACGTGACGATTTACCTTTGTGCGCTGGCATGCCAAACACGCTCTAGACCACTCGCGACAGTCTTTCCTCATCAGTGGCCAGACAAAACGTTCTGCAACTAGTTTCGCACTCGCGTTAGCGCCGGGATGGCTTAACGAATGCAAGCTATCAAAAACTTGTTTACGCAAGCTTTTTGGTACCAAAGGCCTGGGAGTCGTTGTGCTGACGTCGCAGTACAAATGGTTACGACTTCCAGGTATACTCAACCTTTTGATGTGCAAACTGCTTTCACACTTCATGAACTCTGCTAATTCAGGATCGGAGTCTTGTGCTTTGGCGATCACCTCTAGATCAACTGGAGTTTCCAGTTCTTCGACTCGGGAAAGTGTGTCAGCAACGACATTATCTTTCCCGGCGATGTGCTGTATATCTGTCGAGAACTGAGAAATAAAATCTAGGTGTCTATACTGACGTGGGCTACAGTGGTCTTTCCGGTTATGGAATGCAAAACACAGAGGTTTATGGTCAGTATAGATTGTGAATGTGGTAGCCTCTAGCCAATGGCGGAAATATTTAATGCTTTCGTAGATTGCAAGGAGCTCTCGGTCATAGGGTGAATATTTCTGCTGTGTCGGGCTCAACTTGCGTGAAAAGAAGGCTAAAGGCTGCCAATTTCCGTCATGAAACTGCTGCAAGACTCCCCCCATAGCAAAATCAGATGCATCGGTCACAAGACCTAATTTGGATGAAGAATTAGGATGAGACAGCATTGCTGCCTCGCAAAGGCTATCTTTGCAGGCTTCAAACGCCTTCAACGCTTCTCCGCTTACATCAACAGGCTGCGATGCTTTGATGGAGCCAGTCAGCAAAGCGTTCAGAGGAGCTTGAATATTGGCTGCTTGGGGGATAAACCTGCGGTAGAAGTTTATCATGCCCAAGAACCTTCTAAGCTGCTTGGCTGTCTTGGGGACTGTGAAGTCCTTGATGGCCTGGACTTTACTTTCCAGAGGTTTTGTTCCGTGTTGAGAGATGTGGTAGCCTAGGAATGTTACCTCGGTCTTACCTAGTACGCATTTAGCGGTGTTGATGAGCATGCCGTAGTCTTTCATCCTACTGAAAAGCTGGCGGAGGTGTTCTTCATGCTCAGACTCACTCTTGCTAAATACTAAAAAATCATCGAGATATGGGTAACAAAAATCCAGGCCGCGAGTCATCTCATCAACGAACCTCTGGAACGTCTGGCCGGCGTTGCGCAAGCCAAACGTCATGTATGGGAACTCATATAGCCCGAAGGGTGTCGTGATAGCGCACTTAGGAATGTCGTCCTCAAAGATCGGTATCTGGTTGTAAGCTTTCACGAGATCAATAGTCGAAAAAATCTTACAACCAGATAGACTGTGAGCGAAGTCGTGTATATGGCGGATAGGGTACTTATCTGGTATTGTCCGCGCATTGAGCATTCGGTAGTCGCCACACGGTCGCCAACCTTGATCTTTTTTAGGGGCGAGATGGAGCGGCGACGACCAGGGACTCTGCGAAGGGCGGGCGGTACCGTTTGCCAACATTGCTTCGAACTCGGACTTTGCGATCTTGAGCTTGTCTGGCGCCAGTCTACGAGGTGTACACGATACTGGGGGGCCTGGTGTGGTGCGGATATGATGAACTGTGCTATGTTTAGGTGTATGAAGTGCACCCGCTGGCCGTGTCAAGTCTGGAAACTCTGATAGTAAAAGATGAAATTTGGAGTCTCCAGTCACAACCTTAACGCTAGGTACATGATTTTCAGTTACAGTTAAAATACTAGCTACAGCTGAAACATTAGTTGTGGCATCAATCAAACACTTGTTGCGGATATCTACAGTTAGGTTGTAAAAAGATAAAAAATCTACGCCTATTATAGGTTTCGTTACATCGGCTATTATGAAACGCCATAAAAAATCCCTACGCAAACCTAAGTTTAAGTTAAGCTCTACCCAACCATAAGTGTCTATTGCTGATCCGTTGGCTGCACACAACTGATAGTCCGTTTTCGCGCGCGGTGGTCGAAACGTCGATCGCGGCACCACGCACAGGTCACTCCCGGTGTCGACTAGGAACTGCACCGCTGATCTACGATCCGTCACGAACAGGCGACCCGTACTGCTAGGGCAATCTTCAGCCGCCATTAACGACTGCCCTTTTCGTTTTCCGACGACTTCTTTTTTGCATAGTCGCATGGCTGTATGCAGTTGTCGGCCTGGCTTCCGAATTTATGGTGGTACCAACAGTTAGGAAACTTCCTGTAGTTCGACTCAGACCTCTTCGCTGGAGTACGTGAGCGGCTTCTCCTTCGCTGTCCTCGTTGCTGCTGCTGGCGGGGACGGGAACGGCCACTGGTAAGCGCGCTGACCTGCTTCGTCAGCTCCGTGATCTGCCGGGCCATGATCTCCAACGCCGACTCGCTGTTGCCTCTGGAGCTGGATGCTGCTGCGACCTGGGGCGAAGCGGGCGCAATGTCGTGCACGCGATCTGCTAAGTCGGCCAGCTCCTCTAGCGAAAGACTTAACTGGGACGCGATGACTGTCTGCAGATTACTCGGAAGGCGGCTCGTCCAAATTGACCTCAAAAAGTCGTCAGGTATAGTTGGTCCGGCTAGTGTCCGTAGGTGCCTCAGGAACTGCGAAGGATTGCGGTCGCCTAGTTCTTCAGACTGCAGGAGTTGCTTAATCTTCTTGTCCTTGGATACGGACAAGCGCTTGATGAGCTCAGTTTTAAGCCTTTCGTACTTGCCAGTCGACGGAGGAGTAGTAATGATGTCCTCTACTTCCAACGCGTACTGCCTCTCCAGGTGCGATAGTACATAATAAAATTTTGTCTGGTCGTCTGTGATGCGTGTTCATATCACGTCGGGGTCACCAGTTTAGATAGCTCGTAGTACGGTAGGTCGGTGAGGTGAATAATAAACACTCGAACAATTCACTACAGTTTTTATTACGAGCTCACACAAAGAAAGTTTGTATATAGAAGGAGTAGATAAGCGACAGATTGAAAATAGGCACAGAGTCACAGGCACGAGAGATTCAGCAAATTACAGAAAGTCAATATTTAATAACAAGCTAAATAGATCGCGGACCGGACAAAAGAAAGATGTCGGTCTGAGGCGCATGCGCTTCGCCGGGTGTATCGGTAACGACTGGGTGGCTGGAGTGCGGCCGCGCCGCGTCAACAGCAGCGGCCGGGCAAAAACAAGTTTCTCGTATCCATTGTTACTCGACGGCGAGCGGATGCACAGACGATATTTTAACCGATTTGTGAGAAGGAGTGTTATGTGTACCTATTTGTATATGTATGTATTTGTTCTGTAAATAGTGTAAATAATAATTATGTAAAGTGTAAATATATATTAAATAAATACCTATCGCTTAAATGTTATGTGTGTACTGTAAATAAATATGGAGTTCACCACATCCTTAAATTTAATGGTTTTCAATGGAGCGTGTAAATCAAAAATTTTAGTAATTATGTCAGTAAAGGCTGAGACTAGTACATTAACATCAGTGATTTCATTGATACTTTCCCATTTTATGCTGTTTAGGTCAGTTGCAAAGTGTTCTAATTGGATGTTCTTAATTGGCCTGTAACAGACTGTACGTGGAATAGGTTTTTCTTTTTTAATGTTCAACTCCACCTGCAGCATGGCATGGTGCCCAAGGTCAGGGGAATGTTTGACAATGGTGTTACGTACCCGGGCATCAGTGCATATGATATCTATGAGAGTGGCACTGTGACTAGTGAAATGTGTGGGTTCTGTAACAGTCTGCGTGAGATTTAGGCTATAGAGAAATTCCAACAGAAGCTTAGTTTTCCAAGAGGAAGGGGTTAATATATCTAAATTAAAGTCTCCGACCAACACTAAATTATCATAGCCAGAGAAAGAAGTGATTGATTCAGTGAGAGCCTCAAGTAGCTGGTTAGGGTCCTGCCAAGGAGGTCTATATGCAGTACCCACTATGAGTTCCCGGCCTTTAACTTTCACTCGGATCCACATCTGCTCCACTGAGGGGGCGGCGGGGTGTTGACAGGAGCGAGCAGTTATACCTTTCCTAATGTAAAACCCTACACCTCCACCACGACCCCCTCTAATATGAGCTGGTCTGGGGCAAAAACGCAGCCGGTACCCAGGTATCCGTGGGGCTTTGTCTTCTTCCCCTTCTCCCAACCAAGTCTCATTTATTGCCAAAATATCTGGCTTAAGCTCATCCACTGCCACACAAAACTCGTCCTGTCCTGTGTTTAATGAGCCAGCATTAAAGAGACCAACTTTAAAGAATGTATCAAAGAGTTTTATATACTGGTAAGGATATCTGAGCTATATAACTAATGTATATAATATAATTATTTTTGTAATTATTAACTGTTATAAATATTTAGGCTCGCCGATACTAGCTGGCCCAGATTAGAGGGAGTATAGACCAAAACTCAATAAAACAACTGCTACAATTGTGGTTTCTTCCCAAGACCCGGTGTCATGCCTCGAGCGCCATATTTTTATCTGTCGCTCTATCATGATTGCCAGATACGGGGAGGCTCCACTTCAGTTGTCAGTGTCATTTTGACAGAACCAAAGACAGAAGGGGTCTATATCTCTATGGTAACAGAACCCTTTCCAACGACTATAATTTCACCAGGCTACCCAAAACACCATCTGCGTCTATACGGCCTACCTGACATGCGGCCGTCCGCGGACGCTAGTCTTAGCCACCACGACCACATATATGGTAGGTACCTAGAATAACTAAGTTGTTGACCACCTTGATACTTAGCCACTTACACAAAAATAAGACAGATCCACACCGTCTTGTCGGAGAAATAGCCTCCGCCATGCCAGCCCGATGAACAGCCACTCTCAGCCCGGAGAAATAGCCAACAAAAATCTCGCTAGCCTGGCTTATCTAGCTGGTACGATTTGGGATCGCAATTGACTCGATGATACTCACCTTGGAGCATCCACGCTCCTCTCAATCACCACAGACAGTGCTGAAATGCACAAAGACCCGAAATTACACAAAATCGCTCGTCCAACCTGACAATAAACCTTCCGAGATCAACGCACGGATCAGTCAGACACAAGTTGGCCCCGCCGCACGCACGTTACTTACCGCAGCACAGACACCTCCATCCACAAACTAAGAACATTGCTAGCTTCAGCCCGCGATACGTTGAAGGTTAAAACATCAACATACAATAACCACACTCAACTTCTTTGCCATCCACAACGCTCCATTTCGTGAGAACGGCCCTAGTATAGGCCCCACTCATGTGCAGACAACTAGGAAACAACCAGTGATAGTTACCGACCACAGATGAGATCCGCGGTGGTACTACCAGAGAGATGAGAGGACCCGAAACAAAAACACATCAGTTATCCATAAGCCAACACTGAATTAATCAGACTAGACTCACAAGATGGAACTATCTCCATAAACAAACAACATCTGATCACTGTTTAGACACAACACAAAATTGAACGATGCACACATCAGTTCTGCCATGCAACACTGTACCACCATGTACAACCCACTAATATTGAGACACCATACTCAATATGCCCATTTGTACCACCGTGTACAACCCACTAATATTGAGACACCATACTCAATATGCCCATTTGTACCACTGTGTACAACCCACTTATATTGAGACACCATACTCAATATGCCCATTTGTACCACCGTGTACAGCCCACTAAGTCCAAGAAACCGAGGAAAAACCAAAAACAACCCCGACTGTATAGAAACAGAATGAAACCAACCATGTGAACAAGAGAAAACAACAAAACACATCAAAAGCTATAGTAGAATACAACACAAGAAAGTCCAGAGTAAACAACAAAACACATCTAAAGCTATAGTAGAAAGTAAACGACAACATAATAAATCACACAGCATGATCATCTGTGTTTGCGGGTAGCTATACTGTTAGGTATTAGAAAGAAGGTATTTTTGTTTATACTTACTTCACTCCTCAACATCAATATCAAGTCTGTAATTTTCTTGTTTATTTTAGTAACATGTGCAACATAACATTACACAATTCTGAATGAGTACCTAACTGAACAGATACATGAAGGTAACACAGTAGAACAGCAACTTAATACAAAGTGTTGGGTATTTCATAATCAACAGAAAAATTATTTTATTGTTTCATTCCCTTTTTTTTTGTTAAAAAAACGAACACTTACTTGGAAATCCAAACCAACAATCAGACAGGTTGATGTGGCCTATCTTATATCACCAGGCACCCTTCACTATCTTACCGACCATGTAAAGTTGATTTTCTATGACATCCCATCATCAGGCTCCATTTTGTATTGCAACATGGATGTCCTTGTTACCCTGTACCACCTCCATGCTGAATGTAGCTTCATCACACTGTATGGCATTCTCCATTTTGACAGAAATCTGAAAACAATAAATCACAGCAGAAAGATGCAACATAGGTGCCCTCTCCCACCTCAGTACATCATCGTTCACACTTTGGGACACCATTATCACCAGCTATGCCTCATAGGGTCACATTGAACAGATTTGATCAATCACCTACTTGTGACTTTGTTGAACCAAGAAAGTTTAGTTTCTTTCTAAGATTTTTCTTCAGTTTGGGTTAATTAAATGTAGGTATGGTCACATCAAATTAATTAACTTGAACTGCTTGCAAAGTTAACATGCTACCTTTAGTACCTTGGTATGTACAAATCAATTGAGCGTTAACAAAACCAATAATTTTAATGTGGAACGATCAGACCTTACCACCATCACATACAAACCCTTGCAGAACTGAAAATCCATAGCGCTTGCTATTACCACAGGATACTAGGAATCTTGATATTTCCTGTACGTTTAACGGCACAGAATTATCCTTTTTGCTGCGTCCCGGTTCATTTCCGATTAGCTAGCCATTGGACGCCATTTTGATGTGAAACCTTTTCCTTTTCCAAGAATACTCTTTTTGGAAAACCATGGGCGTGAAGGCATGGGTTACATCCCACGACCTGATTTAGGCTCGCCGATACTAGCTGGCCCAGATTAGAGGGAGTATAGACCAAAACTCAATAAAACAACTGCTACAATTGTGGTTTCTTCCCAAGACCCGGTGTCATGCCTCGAGCGCCATATTTTTATCTGTCGCTCTATCATGATTGCCAGATACGGGGAGGCTCCACTTCAGTTGTCAGTGTCATTTTGACAGAACCAAAGACAGAAGGGGTCTATATCTCTATGGTAACAGAACCCTTTCCAACGACTATAATTTCACCAGGCTACCCAAAACACCATCTGCGTCTATAAATATAATATATAATATAATATTGTTAATGTATGAAATGAGGCAGAAATTTATATATAAATTAATGTAATACCTTATGTATGTAAAAGATGTTATTAAAAATTGCTGTTGTGTTGTATGGAAAAAGAATCTTAGTATAATAAACAATACAAAAAAACAAAAGGGATGTCTTGATTTTTGACTCTGCTCCATACCCACAAAAAATGTGCCAGACCAGTCACAAACAATCATAGTAAAATTAAAACATAATTGATAGTTAAAATAAAAACAAGGAGTAACGAAAAAGGCGGTAAAACGAGGGAAATATTGACATAGGCTTATAAAATAAATATAATTAATAATAGATGAAATTGTATTTTTCCAGCTTCTACTGGCTAACAGATGGCGAACCAAAAACACGATCGATGTCTGCCGCAGTTCTTATAGGGAAGGCTGGTTTCCCATCAGCCTCTCTGGCGTAGATCCGGCCGCGCTTCGTCCAGGAGTACCGCCACTGAAGTCTACGGCACTCCTCACGCACACGATGGAAAATTTGCCGGTTTGTGCGAGTGAGCCGCTCATTTAGGAAAATGCGCCCTCTCGCCTCAGCGGTAGAGAGCCCAGCGTCGGCGGCCGTCAGCGCACGTCGTACACGCGCACCCTGTATCAGCTGCCAAGAATACTCTTTTTGGAAAACCATGGGCGTGAAGGCATGGGTTACATCCCACGACCTGATTTAGGCTCGCCGGTACTAGCTGGCCCAGATTAGAGGGAGTATAAACCAAAACTCATTATAACAACTGTAAAATTGTGGTTTCTTCCCAAGACCCGGTGTCATGCCTCGAGCGCCATATTTTTATTCTGTCGCTCTATCATGATTGCCAGATACGGGGAGGCTCCACTTCAGTTGTCAGTGTCATTTTGACAGAACCAAAGACAGAAGGGGTCTATATCTCTATGGTAACAGAACCCTTTCCAACGACTATAATTTCACCAGGCTACCCAAAACACCATCTGCGTCTATATATTTGTTGTAATGTGATTAGTTTAAAATGGCGTGGCAACTCGCCAGCAACAGCGCAGCAAGTGGCAAAGGATTACAATTTAATCAAGTAGGTAAATAGTCCCAGCTCATAGTTTAGTCCGTACTACGGTATTGAATTTAATTTGCCGCCGACCAATTAAGGACAAATCAACACCTAGTATGCCGCGACAAGAAGAGGCCCAGTACAGGCCCACAACGGTTCACCGGTCCGGCAGTAGCGCTTCACGGACAGCGATACGAACCCAAGGCCTAAAGAAGGAAAATGATCCAATAGGAAATCAAAAAAAAATACTCAACAGGATACATTCTAATTACGTGGCGCTCATTATTTAATATAATGCTAATTATGATATTTAAGACAAGACAAAGTGACGTGGTACCGTGTAGCAACCCAACACGAGCCCCTTCGATTCTACCAAACCTAGCTAGAAAATGTGTTTTGGAATATTAAACAAACAACAAAAATTTAATTAACTAGGTACCTACTTAGTTTAAATTTATTCTATTTAACCATTAATCAAATCACCCAGCCGTGCAAAGGCGACGGACAACGTCGTTACAACATGTGTGATACACGTGTAGCAACCCCGAAACCTAGCTGTCAATGTCACTTTCAAGCATCTCTCAATTTTGAACTAGAACCAATTGATTGTAAACAAACAATGAAAATTATTATCGCAGTGTGTTATATTATGTTAAAACCACAAATTTTTGTAATTAGTCGGCTACCAAAAACCTATGAAACCCTAGGGCCCTGGAGCCGGGTTCAGGTTCCACGGTCAGGTATGTAAATTCTTGTCATTTCTCCTCCAGGAAGGAGCCATTCTCCTTGCCAATAATGCGAAGAATAGTTTTTGCAAACGAAAAGAATATAGGCCTACAAATATTATCACTAACTAACTGTTCCAAAGTCTCAAAATTTATATCAAGTTCCATTGCGCATTCGCAGTCATGTCTAAGCAATCCGAACCGCGCACACTCCAACAACAAGTGTTGCACGGTTTGGTCAACATCCTGACCACAAGAGCACAGAGGGGACTCCGATAATCGAAACCGAAATAAATAAGAATTGAAGCCACCGTGACCTGTGAGAATTTGAGTATAAAAATTGTCTAGATTAATCTTCCCTAATGTTTGATAAGCGAGAGATACATTTTTGAAAAATAATTTGGTTGTGCTTCCCGCCTGAGAAGTATTATATATTTGCTGCCATTCAGCAATACACTCTGATCTAACCATCCACTTAGCATAGGACAGCGGGAATTTATCGTAGAATGGCTGTCTTCTATCCCTCAAGGCTGCCTGCTTGGCCAGCTCATCAGCCCTTTCATTGCCCTCTATCCCACAATGTGCTTTTACCCAGTATAAAGATATGAGCTTTCCCTCCTGGATCAACCTAAAAAAGATTTTTCTAATTTCAGCCACCAAGGGGTTAAGTGAATTAGGGTCACTGACTGCCTCAAGACTGGACCTAGAATCGCTAGCTATTCTGAAGGCAGCCTCACCTCTTCCCTCGGCCAGCTGGAGTGCTCGCAGTATAGCACAAAGCTCAGCCTGGAACACACTGCAACACTGGTTAGGTTAGGTTAGGTTAGGTTAGGTTAGGTTAGGTTAGGTTAGGTTAGGTTAGGTTAGGTTAGGTTAGGTTAGGTTAGGTTAGGTTAGGTTAGGTTAGGTTAGGTTAGGTTAGGTTAGGTTAGGTTAGGTTAGGTTAGGTTAGGTTAGGTTAGGTTAGGTTAGGTTAGGTTAGGTTAGGTTAGGTTAGGTTAGGTTAGGTTAGGTTAGGTTAGGTTAGGTTAGGTTAGGTTAGGTTAGGTTAGGTTAGGTTAGGTTAGGTTAGGTTAGGTTAGGTTAGGTTAGGTTAGGTTAGGTTAGGTTAGGTTAGGTTAGGTTAGGTTAGGTTAGGTTAGGTTAGGTTAGGTTAGGTTAGGTTAGGTTAGGTTAGGTTAGGTTAGGTTAGGTTAGGTTAGGTTAGGTTAGGTTAGGTTAGGTTAGGTTAGGTTAGGTTAGGTTAGGTTAGGTTAGGTTAGGTTAGGTTAGGTTAGGTTAGGTTAGGTTAGGTTAGGTTAGGTTAGGTTAGGTTAGGTTAGGTTAGGTTAGGTTAGGTTAGGTTAGGTTAGGTTAGGTTAGGTTAGGTTAGGTTAGGTTAGGTTAGGTTAGGTTAGGTTAGGTTAGGTTAGGTTAGGTTAGGTTAGGTTAGGTTAGGTTAGGTTAGGTTAGGTTAGGTTAGGTTAGGTTAGGTTAGGTTAGGTTAGGTTAGGTTAGGTTAGGTTAGGTTAGGTTAGGTTAGGTTAGGTTAGGTTAGGTTAGGTTAGGTTAGGTTAGGTTAGGTTAGGTTAGGTTAGGTTAGGTTAGGTTAGGTTAGGTTAGGTTAGGTTAGGTTAGGTTAGGTTAGGTTAGGTTAGGTTAGGTTAGGTTAGGTTAGGTTAGGTTAGGTTAGGTTAGGTTAGGTTAGGTTAGGTTAGGTTAGGTTAGGTTAGGTTAGGTTAGGTTAGGTTAGGTTAGGTTAGGTTAGGTTAGGTTAGGTTAGGTTAGGTTAGGTTAGGTTAGGTTAGGTTAGGTAGGTTAGGTTAGGTTAGGTTAGGTTAGGTTAGGTTAGGTTAGGTTAGGTTAGGTTAGGTTAGGTTAGGTTAGGTTAGGTTAGGTTAGGTTAGGTTAGGTTAGGTTAGGTTAGTTAGGTTAGGTTAGGTTAGGTTAGGTTAGGTTAGGTTAAGGTTAGGTTAGGTTAGGTTAGGTTAGGTTAGGTTAGTTAGGTTAGGTTAGGTTAGGTTAGGTTAGGTTAGGTTAGGTTAGGTTAGGTTAGGTTAGGTTAGGTTAGGTTAGGTTAGGTTAGGTTAGTTAGGTTAGGTTAGGTTAGGTTAGGTTAGGTTAGGTTAGGTTAGGTTAGGTTAGGTTAGGTTAGGTTAGGTTAGTTAGGTTAGGTTAGGTTAGGTTAAGGTTAGTTAGGTTTGGTTAGGTTAGGTTAGGTTAGGTAGGTTAGGTTAGGTTAGGTTAGGTTAGGGTTAGGTGTTAGGTTAGGTTAGGTTAGGTTAGGTTAGGTTAGGTTAGGTTAGGTTAGGTTAGGTTAGGTTAGGTTAGGTTAGTTAGGTGGTTAGGTTAGGTTAGGTGGTTAGGTTAGGTTTGGTTAGGTTAGTTTGGTTGGTTAGGTTAGTTAGGTAGTTAGGTTAGGTTAGGTTAGGTTTAGGTTAGGTTAGTTAGGTTAGGTTAGGTTAGGTTGGTTAGGTTAGGTTAGGTTAGGTTAGGTTAGGTTAGGTTAGGTTAGGTTAGTTAGGTTAGGTTAGGTTAGGTTAGGTTAGTTTGGTTAGGTAGGTGGTTAGGTAGGTAGGTTAGGTTAGGTTGGTTAGGTTAGTAGGTTAGGTTAGGTTAGGTTAGGTTAGGTTAGGTTAGGTTAGTAGGTTAGGTTAGGTTAGGTTAGGTTAGGTTAGGTTAGTTAGGTTAGGTTAGTTAGGTTAGTTAGGTTAGGTTAGGTTAGTTAGGTTAGTTAGGTTAGGTTAGGTAGGTTAGGTTAGGTTAGGTTAGGTTAGGTTTAGGTTAGGTTAGGTTGGTTAGGTTAGGTTAGGTTAGGTTAGTTAGGTTAGGTTGTTAGGTTAGGTTAGGTTAGGTTAGTTAGGTTAGTTAGGTTAGGTTAGGTTAGGTTAGGTTAGGTTAGGTTAGTTAGGTTAGGTTAGGTTAGGTTAGGTTAGGTTAGTTAGGTTAGGTTAGGTTAGGTAGGTTAGGTTAGGTTAGGTTAGGTTAGGTTAGGTTAGGTTAGGTTAGGTTAGTTAGGTT
>OZ007537.1:0-92526 GCA_963931895.1 Eupithecia pulchellata
TATCTTGAACAAGTAAAACCATCGATATAGATAAATAATAAAACAAGAGTGGCAAACGCTTAAAAATTTTAAACCACATTTACTACCCAAGTAGGTAGTTAGTCTGGTTACCCGTAGATACCTGCGAACTACTCTCGCACTACCTATTCTCAAACAATTAAACAAATAGAGTTAATAATGTGTGATTATTATTAACGATTATACTTTCAAGCTGTGATTATTGACCCTGTTATACTTATAACTGATTTTTGTCTTTATTTTAATTTAAGTTTGTTGAGTTTTCTAGTTAATAATGTGTGATTATAACAATAATACTTTCAATCTGTGATTACTGATTAGTGATTATCTACCCTGTTTATCTGATTTTTGTATTTATTTTAATTTAAGTTTGCTACGCATGTGCCTTGTGCGGGGAGTGTTTCAGCACCTACCCTAGGATTCCAACAATACCTACTCGACAGGTAGAGGATAGGTACAGCTACCTAACGCACTTCAATATTTATATACTTACTTAGGTACCTTTTTACCCAAATTAAAACCTAACAAGGTATCTGTTAATACGCGCGTCGCGTCGATTGTCCAGCTTTAAGTATTTGACTCCTTACTGAAATTGTAGTCAAAGCGATAAACAATCAAAGAGATTCAATAAATCTTTGTAAACAAAACATCTACCTACTTTTTATTTAGCGCGGTAGGTAGGTACAGTTGCCATCCCTAATTTGAAAATGTTGAATCGTACCAAGTATTAATCTATACATATATTTATTATTTCTAATTATTTAACTAGGTAAGTACCTACTTAATGTGTTCCTTTTTATAAGTTATGTTTTGGAGTGTAATCTCATTCGTAGAGGCAGTAGGTAAACTATTAGATAAGTAGGTACATATTTTATGTTTTTACTATTGTTATAAAAATCTTGTCTAAATTATGTTATTATTATGGCTCCCGTCAAATCCTTCCCCTCCTCCCCACACACATGCACACACACACTGTAGCACCGCACTACACTACACTCGCGGCGACACGGGACACTCGGTCGGTGGTGCCTGTGCCTAGTATATTACTTCACAATTATTGCATTTTCCTGAATGTGCAATCGGTTTCGTTCGTCCGATCCGCTATCGGTTTTCGAATGTATTTCGTTCAGTGTGTCTCGCGACACCGCGGCGCGCACACGGCCGCAGCTCGCCCCGCGCCGCGCGCTGCGCCGATGACGACGCGTTTATTTACTCGTAACACGACTACATAACGTATTCTGTCCTTGTATAATTAACAGTGATATTAAAATAAATAACAACTTGTGAGAATATCTAATAGGTACTGTTTGTTTAGACTTGCAAATTTGTGATATTAACGATGGTGTCTCTTGTTTTGATTTGAAAAAATTTTGCGCTGAAAACTTTGGACATTACCTATATTTGTTTAAATTCCAAAAGGGTGCTGTTGGAAATTCCTTTTTCGATTAATTTCAAATACTTATTTAATTTTTCTAAGCACTAAGTAACAGGTAACCCTTAGAGTAAGGAGGTAACCTACCTAGGCAACTACTGTTAAGGAATGTAATATTATCTCAATCGCGTGATTGGAGAAGTTAAGTGAGACGATGTGGTGAGGTGGATCCTGTTGAAGATGGGCGCGTGCTGCGCGCTGGCGGCGCTGGCGGCGCTGGCGGCGCTGGTCGTAGCAGGCGGCGCCCGCGCGGAGCACCTCGTCAGCGACTTGGATCGCCCGGGTGAGTCTACCTACTTACTATTTACCTAGGTACTCATCTACAGTTCATCATTATCTCAATACAGAGAAGGTACCAACCTAACTAGGTACTACCACAACATGTGCGGCACCCCGTATTGGACCGTAGATATAATAACCTCTTGTAATGTTGTAGTGTAAGTAAAATTTACATTTATATAGTTACATAGGTAGGTAGGTACCTAGGTATTTGTATATTCTATAAGCCTCAGTCTTAGCTAACTAACCTAACCTAGACGCTGCCCAATGAACCTGCCCTCCACAGACGACGCGGGTGTTGCCGGCGCGGGCGCATAAGGTGTAAGTAAAGGAATTAAATAACTTTGATATTAGCTTTAGCTTTGTTTGTAAACCTTAACGCACATTAAAAACTTATATGTAGGTGTAGGTAGTAGTTAAGGCAGCCCATCTGTCAGTGTTAATCAAAACCAGAAGCCTCGGCGCGGCGGCGGCGGCGGTGTTAAAACATAATTATGTTTCTATTTTTTTGTTACGCACTTTTTGCGTTTCCAATTATTTATCTTCGGTTTTCGCAAAGTTCCCTTTACTTACTTAACTTTTATTTGGTGTGTTGCAAGAACACCAACTTGTCATCCCTTCCCACTCACCCTGACGAAGGCCCTCGCTAAGGGATGAAACGTCGGTTCTTCCAACACAAAATAGGTTCGCAGTTAACCCGCTTACATTCATAATGAATTTGTCTAACTACGATAGTTCCTTTTTCTATTTAATATCTACATTACCTCGACACTGAAGTAAGAGGTTCTCTCAATTAAAAAGCATGAGAAATGACCAGAGTGAGAAAAACAAACGGTAAGTGATCGGTATGCGCGGCGCCTTCATTTGTAATTCTGTTCAGATTTGAGCGCTACAGCTGCGCGACGGGGCGCTATTCGCATCCCACCTCTCGATATACATCTCCAACACGATATGTTCTCAAGAGGGATATCGAAGCTTATAGAATTTAATCAAAAAAATTGATTTGAATGTGTTAAATCTTCCTTGGAGGCACGGACAGACCCCAAAATTGGGCTTCAAGGGGAACTATTGCTAAAACTTGGAACTATAATTCTTACTATATATAGCACTGGTTTGTCTGCGTATAGCAAAATGATCATAATCAGAGATATCATCTAAAACCTTATCTCCAAAATGTCATGTTCTGGTGACATTGGTTGTTGGTTCAAGTCCGCGACACTTCCCAAAGCCCGTCCTCCCGGCACACGTCTCCGCCCCCATCCGGCGACCAACTCTGATGGACTTCCTAGTCAATATAAAATTGCTGATTAAACTGAGCACCTACGTGAATACCTACACCAGGCTCGCACGGTCGCGGGCGGAACGGAGGTTGCTTGATCATTTAATCGAAGATTCCTATTTGTTTAATGTTCTGAAAAGCCTATGTTTAGCTTAACTTTATTATATTAATAATGAATGAAAAAATGTATTGTTCAAGCCAAGTACCTACGAACGGTACATTCAGGGGAAACGTAACTGGGCGGAAAGGATAATCGCATCGCTATCGTGCAATTATTCTAAACGAATAGCTCCTTCAGTTCCTTACACTTTCAAACAAAATTAATGTTATTTTAATTTTTTTTGATTTTTTTTTGTACCCAAGGAAGTTAGGTTTACGATGTAAGAAAATTTAATTTTCAGACTACTAGCTCAAAAATGTTATACGCGCGTCATATAAACATAAACGTAATCACAAATTAACTACATATGTTATATACCTACCTACCTAGTAGTACCGCACCGAAAGCGTTTGTGAATTTAACTTCAAACCAATCAAATATCTGTTGGTGCGAGTCTCTTTAGGAGTATAGTTCATTATTCTCAAGCGAGTAATAAGATTGTCTCCGCATTTGTATAACTTTTTACCAAGGAGATTCGCATATTATAACCGTTTTGCATAAAAACAAAACGGATATTATGTGTGTGGAGAAACACACAGCATTGTTGGAAGAATGGTTTGTATTATTTGCCTTTAAATAATAGGTTTTAGTTATACTTTACCGACTTCAAGTCTGTTTTGAGCCTTATTCTTCGTCAGTAAGTAGCCGATCCAGAATTTCATGTTGAGCGGCTGTCAATGTCAACTCATAGCGTCTCCCAACACCAGCAAGCACCTTGCTCATGCTGTGTGTTTCTCCACACACATAATATCCGTTTTGTTTTTATGCAAAACGGTTATATTATATGTGTTTCCGAAACACACAGCATTGTTGGAAGACCTGTTTGTTATCTGCTGGTGAAAGAATAAGCACAAACGCTATGTGATCTCCAAATTAAATATATCTTTGCAAAATTAAGTATTTATTAAATTATAAATCAACATACATATCAAATCAGTCATAGTTAGGTACTAAGACCCTTAAAGGTAAGGTTTTTGTGAACTCTTAGTAAGGAAACATTTACTATTTAGTAAAATAAATTCTATGCACTTAACAAATCAACATCATCGCAGACAAGTGCGCATTTAGACCAACACTAATCATTAAGATTGGTGGGCGACCGCCGTACTGTGTTGTAGCTGTAGCTCGTACCATGTGTGCTTAATACAACTGTGATAAGCTGTATAAAAATCATCCTATTATCGCTATATCCGGATAGTCAAAAACATATTTCAATGATTTAAGTTCTTACTTCCATTTTAAACTTCACTAAGTTTAGCACTTAGATAAATAAAATTGAATATCAAATTAATATCAATAAAATCTTATTGATAAAAAATTACTGGACTTAATTTCAGGGTCTAATGTGATCTTTCTCAATAATCTTCTATGTATCAATGATTTGAGTATACCTATAAGTATAAGTACAGCCAAAATACTCCTGATAGAAATCCATAATCTAATAGGGTCACCACTGGTTGCCATCGTCGAAGGATAACGATTAGAAAGACATAGGTATAGATATACCTAAGTTCATAAAAAGTTGAATATTACCAGTTTAAAATCGAGTGTTTTTAATGTCTCTTTGTTGATATAAAACTGTATAATGTGTGTTAATTTGTAGAATCAACACAGGGCAACTGCCCCTGATGTGTAATTATTGGTACTTTTATGTATCATGCATGACAGTAGTGTTTAATCTACAGATTTTAACTAATCTGAATCACATAGAAACTTATGAAACATAGTTAATAATAATAAGGGTCCAGTTGAAAAAGACTCCAACTAAACAGGTGGTTCTTGGGTTTGTTTTCATGAAATGTGTTTAGTTATGAAAACCATAATCTTATGGTGCTCCAGATATACATTGGATATTTCCTTCCAGAGTGCTACACGGCATCCGGCGCTAAAAGGATGGTTAGTGATTGATCGTGTCTAGATGTCCACATGTCTACTGCATTACCCCCCCCCCCCCCCCCACTTTACCAAAAGTTTCAGTCTCACCATCTGAGGAGGGATTCCATAGGGGAGAAAGCGTGTAGTAATTCTCTAAATGGCAGGGTAGCAACGCCCTATATGCACCAACTAGATAATGGTTAATAGGGTAATAGGTAGTATTTCGAACACAGTCTGATCACACGACTGAAGGCGCTATATAAATCGAAATGACCTTGTTGTAGCAAAGTACCGCGCTTGGTATGACAATCCCCATCATCTGAATATGGCCTCCGAGGCCGGGGACAGTTATTTTTATTAGTGCAATGATTGTATTTTTCATTTAAATACGTGAATACGGCCCTGTTAATCAGGGGTATAATGTATCACATCCCTCTTCTGAATGCGGCCCTTGCAGCTGTAAGTAATAAGAACGATTTCGGTGCCGATAGATCTCTTTGACTTTACGAAGATATGAGAGCACATGTGCTAGTTTTAACCTCAAAGTCAGGTCAACCAGAGGGGCACGATAGTCGCCACCTCTGTGGGTCACACCGCTGAGTCTAGGAAATAGGGTAGTGAAAAGTCAGTACTTTACAGTAGCGGCCATTGCTTTACTGTAAAAGCCCTCATGTAAGATCGCTAAAGCCACGCCCCACGTTCTGAATAGCAGCCTGTTAGGCCGGGGGCAAAAAACATCGTTCCGATACTCTGGTAGCTTATTTGACTAGCAGACGGCTATTTACGGCTATGTCGCTATACCTCCTCGAGAGGTATGCTGCCGTAGTGTTCTGAATCGTCCATCGCTATGACTGTTTCAGTAACTTCATCGCTGGCACTGGTCAATACTCGCAAACATGCGATAGCCCCAAATACAGTTTACAGCCTCCGAGGCTGGGGGCAACAAGTATCGTTCCGATACTATGGTAGTTGGCTGGCAGACAGCTTATCCGCTATACCTCCCCGAGAAGTATGCTGCCGTAGTGCTCTGAACCGTCTATCGCTAGAACAGCTTCAGTAACTTCAACACTGGCCCTGACCAACACTGCCAAACATGCGATAGCCCCAAAATCTGTTTACAGCCTCCGAAGCTGGGGGCAATAACTACAGTTCCGATACTGTGATAGTTTATTTAGCCGGCAGACGGTTATTTCACTAAACCTCCCCGAGTATATTGCCGTAGTGTTCTGAACCATCAGTTGCTAGGACATCCCCAGTACATTCATAGCTGGTCCTGGCAAACACTCTCAAAAGAGCTTTTAATCTGGTTTGCTGGCAAACACTGGCACACATACGATGGCCAAAATGGAAATACAGCCTCCAAGGCTGAGGGCAATAAGTACAGTTCCAATACTATGTTAGTTATTTAACTGGCTGTTAGCCATTGTGATATAACTCTCCGAGAGATCAAGCTGGCAAATGTGTTATTTATGGAACATTGCCATTGCTGTTTCAGTAACGTACAGGTATGAAATATGGAGGTACAAAATGGTATATTTGGACTTTTAGGTTTAAAGTAACATCGCCGGCCAGGTTTATAGGCTCTGAATTATTGAGATCAAGTGTATCCATCTCTTGTCACAAAAAGGTGTATCAGATTTCAGAGAAGCTCTCTAGGTATAGTTATCTAAGAAGTTTAAAAGTCAATAACTTAGCCCCTTCCTTTAAAAATTTACGGATAGAATATTTATTCTCAAATCCGCACAACATAATACAAGTTGTTCCGCACAACAAAATCAAATAATATGTTCTGCTACTGAACTAACAAGGAGCTTTGAGATCTTGTGATTTAAATAATTAGCATTAGTAGGTGGTCTTATATAAATAATAAATAATTAGCATTAGGTCCAGCTTGTTATAGAGAGTTTAATTTTTTATGATCATTTCAACTTTGGGTGTAAACATTTTCAATTCAAAATATTACAAGATGAATGTGAAACTAATTTTAGTTATAAAATTAAGTTTAAATGTGTGTGTGCAAGTCACTACAACTGTTGTCATATTCATATTTATTTTATTGCAATCATTGTCTACATATTTTGTAGATTTAATTATCAAGGTTTTATAAAAAAAATCAACCAAAACATCAACAGATTTTCCAAGAAAAATATAGTGTCAGAGTTCAGCATTAAAATAGGCCTTGATTGGTAGGTATATACTTTAATGTGAGTAACCGCTGAAAAAACCCAAGCTATTTAGCACTCAATCCGATTAAGTGCAAAATATAGGTAAGTAAGCTGATCAAAATTCAGTTATTGTTCTTATATTTTCTCTATATTCTGCCAGTTACAAGGCAATGGAAAAATTATTTCACTAGAAATAACAGTCATAATAGTAAAGCGGTGAGTCTTCTATTTCTTGATGACATAAACAGACATTTTGGTTTATAAATTGTGAGGATTTCTCTAGAAAATAGCTTTCAGTAATAAGGGCACCAATATAGCCTCATTAGATTTAAGTAGTAGGTAGTTACTGTTATAGATGGTATAATAAAGACATTACAATCTTTTGATGCAATCAAAGTGGGTGCTTAATTTTAGCAATGTTATGTAGGGATATCTTTAACCTACATTCACTGGGATCTCTAGCTGCCCAGTTAACGAGGTCTTGTAGACCCTGTTTTAATAAGTCCTGTCGTTCCAGCTCTGCATCGGTAAGTCCTGCCCATATGTTCTCAGCAACAGCTAAATAATCTTTTGTTTTATTAAAATGACACAACTCTTCATTTACCTTGAGTGCCACAAACCCTGGGCTAGCTGTAAATCCCTGCAGTGCAGCCCTGTATCTCATGCCTTTCCAGGCCTGTGAGTCAAAATGTTGAAGATGGATGACTTTCTCTAGTCTTTGTTTATCAGCTACTGGGATTACTTTTCTTTCATCATAATTTGTTGACAATTCACCTAGTTGTAACATATTGAAATCGGAACATGGATTTATAAGATAGGTACTCGACTCGGGAAATGCAACAGGTTGATTACTAGGGCCGGCCAACGCGGAGTTAAATTGCGACAAATAACCTGTGATATACCCACTTGGGTAATCAACGTGTCTATTTTATGATCACGCTCTATATTCCTAAGGGACTTACCAACTCGGTGTCTCTTGTTAGGTAACGGTGAGGCTAGCTAGACCTACCTACCTACCTCATCCTCCGAGGATGAGGAGGTGCGCTTTCTTGAGATTCAGATTGGAGATCTGGCCGCTCTTCGTCCGAAGCAGCGGCCTGATCAATCGGTTCGGGGGCACTCATTTAGCACTTAGAACTCTTTTAATATGCAATAATCACAGTTTTTTCACTAAAAAACTTGATGGGTAAAAAATTTGATGCTTTTAGCGGCAAATTACACAAACGCTATGAGTTGACATTGACAGCCGCTCAACATGAAATTCTGGATCGGCTACTTACTGACGAAGAATAAGGCTCAAAACAGACTTGAAGTCGGTAAAGTATAACTAAAACCTATTATTTAAAGGCAAATAATACAAACCATTCTTCCAACAATGCTGTGTGTTTCGGAAACACATATAATGTTAGCTTTTTCGAAATTTGAACAAACCTCTAATCATAAGGCAAAAAATCCTGCCTAGATTTTATTTTATTTCAACGTGGAAAGTGTGAAAAGTGGAGTATCCGAGTATAGCTGTCTTCGTCTTGGGAGTGAGCCCTCGGTATTCTAGTAATTCCCTTGTTGAGCTCGTGCGTAAGTTCAAGTCTAGAATACGGATTTGCTCGCGACGCATGAAACTGCTTTATGCCCTACATAGCCATGCTTTTTATGAGTCCAATGATTAGCCAAACCCAAAAATAATAAAGATAGAAAGGATAAGTAAGTATATTAACTAGGTAAAAAAATATCCTCTCCCGACGTTATATATCTTGGCGATGATTTACTTAACGCGCTATAGATTCAAATTAGATATGATTTAGGGTTATACGAGTCTGCCAGTAGGTTATTGTATAAATCATGCAGGCCTCGGGAGTTGTCTCTCGCCGCGCGCTTTTATTCCTGACGAGAATGGAGAACAAGGGTCTAATGAATTTGTAATATACATATCTACATATCATCATCATCATCATCATCACCAGCCTATAATAGTCCACTGCTGGACATAGGCCTCCCCTAATGAGCGCCATAGATACTACATTATATACTTATATAATACAACCTAGAGTCTGGCTTCTGAGTGAATAGGAGAGTGTTAGGGAATCAGGTAGACTGTACCTGTACTGGAACTGGAAGGTAAGGCCACGGTTGTTGCCTCTGCGATGTGATCTATTCCTTTCTAATACCAAACAGTCGGCCTTCGTCAATAACCTAAGTACTTACTCTACTCTCTTTACCCCTATTATTAAATCAGAAATCAATTACTTGTTTAACACTTATAAAATTAGCCTTTAGACAAATCCATTTTTAAATCACGAATTATTATCAAATAATAATAATAAATTCTTTATTTCAGACACGAGATCCATAAAGTGTAGGTACAATAAATGTTATCTAAAATAATAAAAATAATTAAAACTAATACAGCACAATAATATGTTGTATATACAGAAACCGGTACATAGGTACCTTCGTCAAAAAATAAAAAAATATAAATAATTAAAAATAATCTAGGTGGCAATAGCCACCCACCCCGTTTGTACGTCTCAGATAAGATCAAACGATCTGCCAAACTTTTTATAATCGTGTTTTTACACATGTCAACTCTGGACATAAACGAAGCTATTCTTTTTCTCTGGATGGCCTGGAAGGAGTCAACACCGGCTGCTGTGTACATTTCTGAAGCACTACAATAGCGCTTCAGGCCCATGAGATGCCTGAAAACATTATTGTATGTCACTCTGATACTGTCGTGTGACTTTTTGGTATACTCTGTCCAAAGTTGACATGTGTAGAAAAACTGACAGTAGGATTTGAAAAGGGTGATTTTCACGTCAGACGAGCAGTTAAAAAGTTTCCGCGCTATCATGTTGCCTACTACACACAATGACCTGCGCTGCCGCTCTATGTCACAATCGTCCTTTAGGTTCGATGTTACGATATGTCCCAAATATTTAAAGCTCTCTACTATTTTTATATCTATAGGTACTAATATTACCTACCTATACAGAGTAAAGATTTGAATGAATAGGAATTGAATAGGCTCCGAAGCTGCTGAACCTAAATGATGTCCAAGAGTCCTGTAAGGTCTAAAAGAAATAAAGCACTTTGATTTTGATTTTGATTATTTTGTAAGCCTAAAGAAATAATCTGAATCTGACCGATTTGAAAAATTATTTCACAAGTAGAATCCTAAATTTTCCGTGATGAACGAATGATGAGGAGGCTATAGAATATATTGAAAAAAGTTAGGGATCCGCATGAAAAAAATATTTTTGTCAACTACCCGTGCGAAGCCGGGGTGGACCGCTAGTCAGAAATAAAGTTATAATTGATTTTCCCTTCACTTTAGATTTTTGTTCACTTGTGGAAGAAGTAAAAATTAAAATGTCTCCTTTGTGAAGTTGGGGTACTTTTAGTGTAAGCCCAAATCCGTTTAATTCTGTATTTTAGTTTGTCTCCTCTACTGAGGGCAGAACAAAGCTTTGCAAATGCTCTGATTTATTGGTCGACCAAGTTGTAACAACAACCAAACTCCTTTATAATAAAGTATCTCGCATCTTTATTTAGTCAAAGTTAAATTTGTCTATACCAAGAGGAGTCCCTAGAAAAAATAAATTTAAAACTTTTGTAACCAGACAATCTCGGTCCAATTTGGGTTCAATAGAGTCATGAGGACTTGTTTACAATGTTATAGGTAGGTACATAACTCAAATGTCGCAGCCTCTGGCGTCCAGTGTTACTTGCGCTGCGCAGCTCTGGCTCTGAGCAGAACTGCGCAGTTGATAATGTTGATATAATTATATTCAAACAGCCTATCCAGCTTTAAAAAATATTTAAGACACATGTATGCAAAAATGCTTCTTAAGTTTAAATTGTAATTTAATTTATTTTATTAGTAATAAGTAATTTGTTTAATTCATATGCAATCATTAACTTTTATTATATTTATTTTATTTTAATTCTTTAACGTTTTATTATTATATTATTTTATTTTTGAAATGAATGTGTAAAACGAGAACTATAATATTATGATTTTTTTTAATCAATGTAAAGTTTTCTCAGTACTGTTTTTTTACAGATGAATTTGATTTGTACCTGTAAATGAGGTGATAAAATGTGCCATTCATAAGTTAAGGGTCCACAAACAATCAATGTATTGGTGTAACTACACCGCGTTGGTGCAATTTTTTTAATAAATAAATCAGAGCGAGATATAATTCAACTAACACATTGTAGAATTATATTATCAATTAAATTTAATAATTAATGAAAATTATCTTAATGAGGTCTTTTTTTCTGATTCTATGTCTTCTGATTCTAGCCTTTCGATCGGTATGATAAAACTACAGAGTAATTACTTTTCTCGTGTAACGGATTCGATTCCCGGTTCACCCATGTAGATAAAGTATTATCATTCTTCTAGGACATGTCACATGTCGGTAGAGCAGGAAGAATTTACCTTTTAGACTAAATGTATACTTCAACTAACTGGGAGAACCAACAGCGGCGAATGAGTCAAAAGAATTTAGTTTCAAACGAATGCATTCTGACGAGCGGTGCGGACTATCTGTTATATGATATGAGAATTGAAACGTACAATCAATTCTGAAATTAAATTCCGTCTGCTCCCTCCCTTAGTTACATTTCCCGGAAATGCATGCGATCTTTTGCCTCGATGCCTGACGTCGTCAAATATGACAGAATCGAATGAATACGAAGAGTGGTCTTTGCCTCGACTCGCCCAGAAGCGAGCCAGGGAGGGATCGCTACGTCCACCAGAAACCCGGTGCATATTCGACTGTGAAACTTACCTTTCCTTGCCGCTAGATTACTGCTAGGCTGCTATCTATAGGATTCGTGTGCTTAAAACGAGCCAGACTTTCACGTCTAGAATAAAATTCTATCGTCCATACCACAACGGTTACATTTTTTACGATAAAGATAAAAAATAACTAGAAAAGAAAGGGAAAGGTTAAATATTAGGTAGCTGAGGAATTTGAAAAACCAAGTGTATTTCTGTTTTTGTAAAAAAACTAGATGAACGTTTGGGAATAGATGCTGCTGCGTGAATTGTCCAGAATTATTATGGATTATTAGAAAGCTCCAACAATGCTTTTGAGCTAAGAGTTTTATCGAGCACTATACCTACCGTCGGTCATCGCCTCAATAAAACAACGAAAATGTACCAGGCTACCTACTAAGTACACGACCACGTTGTGTGATGGATGAAACAGTGAAGTTCATAATTAAGTATTTCATGAAAGTTTTAATGTAAGTAGTTTACTCTATATTCTTGATACTTATCTAAATTAGATATATTAGACGTAGACGTAATCCTTAACTTTAATATCTCATTTTATTAATCTGCTATTTCGATCAAAAACAATAACTTGAATAATCCGCCTAGAAGCTGTTAGACGAAGTGCGATTTTAAATCAACCGATAATAATCTCAGAGCGCGAGTAAAGTTGAATACTTTGAGCCCTTCGTGATATCAAGTCGAAGTTCCTTCGCGGCCCTAAAGTCTCTCGGAGTCCCGCCGCATTGTAAACCTCTTTACGTAACGGTGTTGTTGTGTATTCTTGTCCATATTTAACAAAACTTATAGTCATTTTGAAGCTTTGTTTACGGTCATTAGAAATTCGGAAGTGTCTTGAACAAAATTAAAGAGGCGAAAAAGTTTGCCTATTTTTCCATGGTTTCAAGTGAATTGCTCTAAATTAGCTTGAAATAGGGAAAGATAAGGAAAGTCCCGTGCTTGAGGCCCAAGTGTGTCGGATCCGCGTCGGAGGCGGCCCGGCCCGACGACGGACTCGCCAATAAACCTGAATTTGAGGCCGTTACTATTGCCGCTGGTCCTCGCAAATTGCGGGACTCAGCACGCATCTCTTCGCACTTTCAGTTTAATACATTTATAGAGATAGAGATAGGTACTAACGCAAATTCTATCATTATAGAAAACTGTTCCTTTTTCAATCTTAAAGGTTCGATAACAATCGATCTACGGTTCCGATCACTTTGATAATTAGAATTAAACTGCAAAGCTAGGCAAAGCTATTCTAATGGAGTCTAAATAACCAAACTGACAATGCCCTGTCGGCGGCGGTATCATACAGTAGGTACATTACATGCATACAGAGCCGGGCCCCGTCCCTAGCGCACTGGGCCCATTTATTACGTCTTGTCTAATCGCCGTGGAAATACTTCAGCAGGAACGGCTCCGCGCGCTGCATACTTCTTTAAGATTTCTTTGTTTATTTCGCCTTTTGCAGCGCTTTATTTTATTCTTAACGAACCTTGCCACTGTTGCTATACGCTCATTATAGAAATACTTCTTGTTGTTGATACACTAAAACCGGCTAAGTGCCAGTCCACAAGCACACGGAGGTTTCCGTATATTCCATGGTACATAATTTTGCGGGAACCCTACAAACAATTTTTTAAAATCGATAATTTAGCTAAAAGCACGACGCTGTCCCCCGTCAAAGTACTGACCGCACCACGACCACGGCGTTATAAAATATATTTTATTATTGTTATTTTTTGTCATGGCGGTAATAGTTATACACAGCCACTCAATCAAAATATCAACAGTCTACCTTTTACGATACTACGACGACCTCTGTGGCGCGGTGGGCGCAGGTGGACCTGTGATGTAGGAGCAGGAGGTTGCGGGTTCGATGGATAGAGCAAAAATAGCAAAAAATATTGTACCTACTATAATTTTAATATTTATTAAATTTTTATTTGTGATTGTAGCGGTCAGAGAGGATGTCTCTGTGGATACGTTATGTGAAAGTTTCAACTCCAACAGCCTGACGACGGATAGACAGCGGAGACTTAGTGATAAGGTTCCGTTTTCATTCTTTGCCTACGGAATCCTAAAAAGGGACAACATTGGATTAATTTCTTTCAACGAATGTTCAAACTGCGATAACTAGTGTAAAAGTTTGAATTCTGTTACATAAATTGATTAGTTCTTCTGACAACTACCTAAGGTAGAGAAGAAATAGTTATTTGTAAAGTAGATTTTTCTCACCATCACCGAGCTCCATGCAATGTCCAAGATGACATTAACGTTGGTCATTCTATGGAGCGCTTGAGTCACCCTGACCGCCCTCACTCGCGCCCTGCCTCTACATTCTCATGAAACTGAACCGACGAGAATGTTTTCTGTTTGCCGTTAAATACGACTTTTACTGCACTAGTCCGCATAAAACCGGTTAATACCAGTAAACCCAGTGTATAGAATCGCTGGTTTATAGCCACATTATGTCATAACCATGTTTGATGTTCTAGTCTCTCTGATGGAGTAACGTTCGTAGATATGTTATTTTTATCAGACGACATACGACGTATAACCTCGTAATCTATATTTTATTAATTTGTTGTTGTCCTAAATACTATTCAAGTGAAGCAGATTTTTTTTTTGATCGTCGTCTGAACGTGGACGGCGCGAAGAGCGACGCCGCGCCGACGATGTTGTGCTATGCCACAGATAACATAATACTAGGCTATGCTATGGCTATTTCAAAAATAATGGAACACAGCCGCCCTCGCCCCCGCCCTAGCCCCCGCCCACGTCCAGGTAACAACACAGGCCGCTGAGAACTAGATCGCGATGAACTTTGTATTTATTTGCATATGTAGGTACATCAGGTTATCGTGCTGCACAGTCGTAAGATGATGAGGATGATGAAGAAGCTTTAGTACGAGGTACTCAGAACCCGAGCAAATTAAAACATTTTTAATAACAGCTGTGAATCCCGACAGATCGTTCCAATTTACAAGAATTACGTAGCTGTCGACTGAACAGCTGGCCCACGGTAAATACTTAGGTACTTACCCCCTGACAGACTACAACTGCACACACGTGCACCGGGCACGTGCTCGGCGTGCTGCGGCAGTGGGCACGGGGGCGCGTGCACCTCGCGATTGTCGGGCCCGTCGAGACTGTAGCACTAATTGCATTTGTTTCATCGCGGAACAAGGTACCTTTCTATGTACCTGCACCACCCCTCAGTGTTAATGAATAAAGTGTCGATGGCCGTGCCTGCGCCCCGTCGGCTGCCCGCCATCAGCTGTTCCGTGAATCCGGACATCCAGGTAGAGTTATTTCATTAATTACCTTTTCCTTGAAATGGCGGATGAATACGAAATGAGGCTGGAAACGATTTCTATTTCGAAGATAAAACACGAAAATATTGAGGAGGCCATTTTCGCTCACGTAATGACGACTTTATGGAAATCTCCTATTGGGCTGGGCTTGAGGCACTCGAGGAATGTAATTTGTTGACACCGCGCTCCGCGGCGAGGAAAACAATTTAAAAATGTCGCCCTCTTATTGTTCACGAGCGACTGTCACATCATCCAACTAATTTATCATCACTTGTGATATTCCATTGCTTCTCTCTCCGATTGTGTTCAAGTCTATCCCTCTGATAAATGTTATTTGTCAATCACAACACAAGCCGAATTGTAAGAAAGACGAAAGACTTTTGGATATTATCATTACCAAAGTAGTTAAGTAGTAGGAATATTGCAGATACGTAGTAATATATTTCGTTCTGTAAAAATAACTTGTATACTTTTACTTAAGAGTCAGGTCGTGAATCGGGAACACATCCATTGTGCGGCGAGATGCAGCGAGGGGGCGGAGGGGGGTGTCGTCAATTATAACTCATTTCTAGGTAAACAATGGCCTTTTTAGTAAATCGGTAGGAAAGTAAAACTTGCCTGCGGTGAAGTTCTGAGCGCAGAGGACCATCCTGTTCCAATGAAGCAATAACAAATACTGCTAACTACTGAGGTACTTGCTGAAAAGAAGTCTCGCATCACTAAGTACCCGACACGTTAGATACCCTACACATTAGGCGTACTTGAGGTTTGAAACCATCCGGTCCGGTACTTTACGTACATCCGCCCATAACTGTAACGTACGTAGGTACGTATACTAAATACCCGAACGCGCGGCTCTACGGAACATTTATTTAATATATTCATGTAGGTAGACATGGGTAGACATAGACAGGTACTTGGGTAGAATTGCACTCCGTAAAGGAGGACAGGTGCCTGTTGCATCTATTCATAACTAATTGCTGCAGTACTCGTAGGTAGTTGCTGAGATATTAAAGATTGAAAACAAGACAGAAAAGAATCGAGATCCGATGGGTTTTGAATCCGATATCAAAACCCTAAAAATATACAGCTAACTTCTAACAACATAACTTTTATAGACCAGAGCATCTAAATATTGAAAAAATAAAAAACTCGATAAATTGTGCCGGACAATCCACACAGCATCACCTAGCCCCGAGCTAAGCAGAGCTTGTGTTTTATGAGTAGGTACTAGATTCTCAAAAAGTTGTGAACTTGATTATCAAGGTTATGTACCTAATTACCTTCAACCACCTCCTCACCTTATTGTTTTGTTAGTAGTTGTTTAAAGAGTTATACTTACATCTTATTTTTTTTTCTAAATTATAAGCTTGTTATGTTTAAATGTAAGATTTTAACATTACAGGCTTCAGTTACATCTAGTTACCAAACGATAATCGAGAAACCGATATCAGACATCTACGCCGTAAAATATCATTAAATTGTAACAGGGCCCCCCTCATCAAATTTCATCATTTCCGGCCGCGCCGCCCCGTCACCTTATGAACAACGAGATTACATCGTTGGGTATACACGGCCGGAAACTGTTTTTCAGTTACAAAGTCAACTTACTTTATAAATGCTATATGAAAATTAAAAAAAAATATTTTGCTAATTAGGTACGTACAATACGGATTTAGCCTTCTTGTACAAAATACACCAACAATCTTTAAACATAATATATCCTTCCTTCTTGCACAGTCGAGTAAAAACGAGACGCGCTGGTTAAACATACCTACCCTGTGACAATTCGGTCCGCAACTACTCTAGGTACGAGTATTTGTTGTATAGCATGGAAGTCAGTGTCTTAAATATCTACTATGGATGAATTCAAAACTTTCAAAGTAATTAATTCATTAATTCAATATCGCATGCATGGCCACAAAATTTTGATCTGAAACTTGGTAGGACCGACTGCTCACGCCGTGTACTCGCGATGTAAAGTGTATCCAGTCAGGTACTTTCAGGGCTGCTTTCAGTTACTTTCAGTTTGGTAATGATAACTGACACTTATATCTGATATTTTTTAAGTAAGATGTATTTTAGTATAAACTTAAAATTTAGTAAGTAGGTACTAATCTATACTAATATTATAAAGAGGAAAGATTTGATTGTTTGTTTGTTTGTTTGAATTGAATAGGCTACGACCAATTTTAAAAATTCTTCCACCATAAGAATCCTAAAATTTCCGTGATGAACATAGGCTATAATTTTTTTTCAAAAAAGTTAGAGATCCGTATAAAAACTTCAATAATAAAACCATAGCAATATACATCAACTTCTTTTTTTTCTTTTTTAGCGCTACTCGCTTTTCATGTGACTCAACTTCAACTTCTTTTTTTATGGCACCGCTTTTGCTACGACGACTCCGCCAGTGTCAGTTATGGATTATCATAGACATCACCATTCGTTACTGGAGTGCGAGAGGAAACTCAATGTCAAAAAATATAAAAACTTCAAGATTGGAACCTATTGGAACCATGCGATGTAGGCTCAGAAAAACGATGGATGTAGGCGGTATAGCGGTGCGAGAGAAAAGTCAATGCCAAAAAATCAAGTTCTCCCTGTTTTTCTTTATATAAATAAAGGAGGTAAAGGTACAATTTTAAAAAGGAAAGGTTTTATTGTTTGTTTGTGGTCTGAATTGAATAGGTTCCGGAACTTCTAGACCTTTTTGAAAAAAAAAACATCATTAGAATGATAATCATAGGCTATAGAATATTTTTAAAGTTAGTGATCCCTATGAAAACTTCAATTAATAAACTACCATAACTAACGTGTGTATGTAAGAACTTAAAATTCTTTAAAATACCCGTGCGAAGCCGGGGCGGGCTGCTAGTTATAATTATAAATGTAAATCCTGTTTTGGCTGTAGGTTATGTTATAAGTTTTTCTTTTTATTATTTAGATCTAAGTAAGAGCTGTGGATTTTGTTTCATAAAAAAAATAAAATAATTACCTACCTAGTTACCTAGTTAGTTAGTTTTTTCAAGTCTGTGATGCCAAAAAACGCGTATTAATTCATAGGCGCATTGATCCCGAAAAGGCGTAGTTTTACCCACACTCGAGCTGTTCCGAGCCCAGGTCCTCCCAGGGTCTCGTACCTGCCTCAAGAATATAACTTCTCTAATCTCAACAACTATACGATTCATGTTGATTTATGTATTTTCTTCAGTCGTTCAGGAAATCTGGATTCTGGAAGTCAAACCAATTTGCGGCAATTTTGTTAACATAATATAACTTTACTGGTTAGTGGTTTCTTTTCACTTTTTATTTAAAATTTCACTTATTATATGTGTTTATTTTTAAGCCGTCAATGTTTTTCTATACTAATATTATAAAGAGGAAAGATTTGATTGTTTGTTTGTTTGAATTGAATAGGCTCCGATGTGAACTCCCAACGAGTCACACCAAATCCGGTCACAGTGTGACTCGTTGGGATTTTTTTTCCCATCAAGTCACACTGTTACACAGGTGTGACACGTTGGGAGTTCTTCTATAAAAAAAAGTTGCAACGAGTAACAGTGTGACTCAATGGGAGAAAAAATCCCAACAAGTCACATCAATTTATTTTCCTACAGGAAAATATAATAATATTGTAATAGTAGAAAGAAAAAGTGCTCCGCTGGAATCAAATGACATATTTATTACCAAAAAGTCAAAAATAGTATTTTTAATAAAATATGAAACAAAAACAACTTTTTAATTATATCTATAACAGCTAATCATCACATATTTGGGAGTTCACCCGAATTTACTGAACCGATTTGAAAAATTCTTTCACCATAAGAATCCTAAATTTTTCGTGCTGAACATAGGCTAGGGTTCCGCATGAAAATTGTTTTTTTTGTAAAATATGCGTCCGAAGCCGGGCGGACCGCTAGTAAAGTAATAATTAATAATCGTTAACAGATTCTGAAACTTAAAATACGCCTTGCATATCTTTTTCCAATAGCCTCTGCAACTGGTTAGAACCCCGGCAGCTAGTTAGTGGAGCCTCTTCTTTGTCTGATATTGAAAGAGAGCGTAGGGCTCTGGCGGTAAGGGGTAATATGTTGATACGTAGGTTTTCCCGGTGTACAGAAGAAGTAAAAATAACGCTATTCAAAGCATATTGTCAAAGTTTCTACACCGGGAACCTATGGGTTAACTACTCTAAACGGCCGCTAGAGACCCTACGTGTACAGTATAATAATATTTTTAGGATGATGCTGGGGCTGCCCCGTTTCTGCAGCGCGTCAGGGATGTTTGCAGAATACACGACGGATGGTTTTGCTGCCATTATTCGTAAAAAGACCGCATCCCTGATGCGCAGAGTGCGTGACAGCCCCAACACCATCCTTCAAACTATAGCTTGTAGATTCTCCTCTCCCATGTGGCACTGTTTTGTGAGTAGAGTGATCTAGGTATTTTTAGTATTTTTCTTGTTATTTTTGTTACGTGTACTAACCTTATTCTTAAGTTCTTGTTTCCAATAATATGTACCTACTAACAAAATATGGATCTATTGATGTCTGAAATAAAAGATTTTTATTTTATTTTATTTTATTTGTTCCCGTAAGCTTGGAGCGGCCCGATATAAAATGATATAGGTACTTTATATTAAAGTTTAGACAAAGAAAAGCTTAAAATATAAATAAAATATCTAGAGAAACTTCACTGGAGACCGGAAACCAATGAGCTTTCTAGAAGGTCCCATTTGCTTTGTGCCAGTCGATACCTCTCCCGAAGAAATTAAAGACTAGGCTACTAACTTTGAAGAACCTGTGAGAGATTGTATCGTTTATTCACAAACGACTGGTTCTGTTCGCGTATACTTCGTAGACCTGTTTTCGCTATAGATTATAGCGTACCTAGTGTAGAGACGATAGGTACCTGCACTTCACATATTACAACACAACACAACGGAATATCAGCAGTGCAGTATTTACTTCTTAGTTAGCAAAGGATTTTGCATGGCTTCAAAATAACGGACAACAGTAGACATTATTCTAGTCGCGTCACTTGGCAACTAGGTATGTACATAATATAGGTAACATATCACCTAAACAACCTATTCGTAAATAATAATAGTGTACAAAATGTAGTATTACCAGAGCAGATCCTGGCCG
The DNA here is from genome assembly GCA_963931895.1 of Eupithecia pulchellata. Lineage (NCBI taxonomy): Eukaryota > Metazoa > Arthropoda > Insecta > Lepidoptera > Geometridae > Eupithecia > Eupithecia pulchellata. The sequence continues at coordinate 20,459 of OZ007537.1, forward strand.
GACCGCGGCCGCTTCGCAAACGTTGTTTCTATCATTTCTCTCCCTTGGGAACCGATTTATGTGATAAAATGTAGCCGATGATGTTTTATTATTAATAGAACTAGTAAAAACTACCTTTATATATAAGTTCAGGTCGATACGTTCAGTAGTTTTTGCATGAAGAAGCTACAAACTTCCGTCCAAACATTTGCATTCATAATAATAGTGACCGAGTGAAAGAGAGTGAGTGAAGATAAGAATCTAAAGCTTTTCCCGGTCAGGCGGTGGTTTGATTGAGGTAGTATGGATTATTTTATGATGAAAAATTACGGCTTGTCTCGTGGACATTGACAATTATTTTTTTTAACGAATTTTTTTATGCAGAATGTATTTTTTTATTTTTTCATGGTAGGTATCGTTGTGGCCATGAAAGGCCTCTTGTGATTGCCACTCCATGAGATCACCTCTGAAGCTGCCGCCCTACAGTTCGCCAGTTACCCTGGCAGCTGCTAAGAACTGTAGGATTTCCCTCGGGGTGATGTCTCGTAGTTCCTCTGGGCTGAGCAGGAGCCTGCCCAGACGGGTGCTCCGCAGTCTCCTAGCAGAAGATGCAGAGACGTTTCCTCCATATCCTCACAGAAACTATAGGATTTTGTGTCGCTTATCCCCAATTTGAATCGAATGGCTACAGATTCTAGTTAGAGCTCGTGTATAATGTACTTTGTCTGTATGTGATACGAAGGTTGTTTATTTAGCGCTAGGATTGGTTGGTGTACCAATTGTCGAAATTTAAGTGATTTTGAGTAGATTCACAGCCGAGGAATTTTACCAGAGCTTAATCGATTCCTTGTAGCTGGTGCTCGGCAGATAATGTGAGTCAGGCTTTAGGTATGCCGCAGATCAAGTCACGTCCATACTGAGTCCGCATTGCCCCGGACACTCATTGCCGTTGTATTGCCGCCATAACACAAGCTTAGGGCTAGATGGATGCTGTGGCGCTGTGTGGATGGTCCAGCAATATTATTATTATCCAGTGGGAGTGTGAGATGAGATGAGACGCTGCTTGTTTCGATAGACTCCCCCCCCCCCCCCCCGAGGCTGCTCTGCACACGGTTAAACAAAACATACTGTTAGATACAATACAATAAACAACACACAGTTTAATTAAATTTTTGCCGTCAGATTAGTTGTAGCCGTGTTTGGTGCGGGGGGCCGAGGGGCGCGGGCGGCTGCGCGGGGGGACTTGCGGCGGAACTGGAATTTACATTGAGCGAGTACGTACAGGGTGTAAAGCAATTATATCATTCGGTACAAGCTGACGCAAAATGGACGTAAATAATCATAGTGTTCCGAACCCCGGATGCAGCAACGTTATGTTCATGCATTACCTACAACATTTAAGATAAGATGGTTCGATTTACTTTGAGCGTGGGTTGTTTTCCTTTTTGAAAGGGTCAAAAGTAACGGCAAGTATTTCTCACATTTCATAAGAAACCATGTGGTTACTAATCTTTCATTGTGTATGTTAGGAATATTAATATTCTGCATATTATGTCTATTTTATGTTACGATTTCATTTTGTTTTCTTCTTTATTTAAATTTAAATAAAGAAAAAGATGAAAACAATCTTGACATTATCTCTTTCTCGTGTGACGTTACAGAAAACAAGTCCTTATAATATTAGGCCATTCACCTAGAGGTAGAGCTGCTATTTTAGGGTTTCTTTTAATGCATGTTTCAAAAGTACCATTAAATTAAATTTTATTTAAAATAATTTATGAACTCAGTTCAGAAAGCTTAATGATTTCAATAATTACTAGATTATAGATAATTGCTGTGATTACACAAAATAAGCTGAGAAGCGAGGGCGAAGCGCACGGGCGCGGGGCGGGGCGGGGCGGTGGCGGGTGGTTCTTCAATGATTCAGATTCAGATTCAGATTCAATAACTTTATTTCTTTAGGCTTACAAAATAAGCACTTAGACAAGTCAAATTTCATACAGTTAATTATTATAACAAATAGAAATAAGGTGTTATTGATTTCTCTTCACTTCAATTTTTTGTCCACTAGTGGAAGAAGTGAAAAAGAAACCACTAGTACATTCATTTATAACTTATGTGTCTAATACAATGTTTTTTTTTTTGCCTATCTAAATCTAAGTTTAAAATGATTTAGATACATGTCAATAATTATTTAGATACATATACATATGTATGTAGCTAAGCACAACATTCAATTTCTTACATGCTATTGTCGGTGTGGAATGGAGCGACATCTGGCCAAGCATTATTATCGTTAACGTAATCATCTATCGAGTAAAATGCTTTCTTAATAAGATTTTGTTTTATGTATTGTTTAAATTTACGAATAGGGAGCTCAGTTGCTTCAGATGGAAGCTTATTATAGAAACGCACGCAATTTCCCATAAATGACTTCCCTACCTTATGTAATCTGTACGATGGTATAAGTAATTTATTTTTGTTTCTGGTATTTCTAGCGTGAACATCACAGTTTTTCAAAAAGTTGTCTCTGTTTTTATGCGTATACATTAAATTTTCATAGATGTATTGTGATATTACTGTCAAGATATTTATTTCTTTAAATAATTCTCTCAAAGAATCGCGTGGCTTTAATTTATAAATCGCACGGATCGCCCTTTTTTGAAGTACAAAGATAGTCTGTATGTCCGCCGCCTGTCCCCATAGCAAAATACTATAGGACATAATACTATGGAAGTAACTGAAATAAACTAACCTAGCTGTATCTTCATCGGTAATATATCTAATTGTTCGAACTGCATAGGCTGCTGAACTAAGTCTGCCTGCGAGAGCATCAATTTGCGGTCTCCATTGCAGAGAGGAATCAATATTTAGCCCTAGGAAAATGGTAGAGTCTACAAGAGGAACTATCTCATCCCTCAGCATAATTTTAGTAGGGAAATCTCTTACATTTGGTAACATGAATTTTATGCATTTGGTTTTTTTAGCATTGAGTAAGAGGTTATTGGCGGTGAACCAATCAAGTATTTGTGACAGAGAACTATTTACGTCGTCATAATTATATTTATTTCTATCAACTTTAAAAATCAACGAAGTATCATCAGCAAATAAGACTATATCACAAAGATCTTTTGCTAAAAAAGGAAGATCATTTACATAAACTAAAAATAAAAATGGACCTAATATTGATCCTTGCGGAACACCTAATTCAATCTTCGAACCTCTAGATCTTTCTTTACCAATATCAACTTTTTGAATTCTATCAGACAGATATGATTGCATAAGGTCCAGTGCCTTGTTATTAATTCCATAATGTTTCAATTTACTAATTAAAGTACCATGATCTACACAATCAAAAGCTTTAGAAAGATCACAAAATATACCAATAGCGTTTTTTGCTTTATCCCAAGCATCGAATATATGTTTTAATAGAACTGTACCTGCATCTGTTGTCGATCTACCTTTGGTGAAGCCAAATTGATGTTTATGGAATAAACTATTAACGTTGAAGTGGCAGGTCAACTGAGTGAGAATTATTTTCTCAAAAATTTTGCTGAATGCAGGTAGTATGGAAATAGGCCTGTAATTGGCCGGATCAGTGTGGCTACCAGATTTATAAAGAGGAACAAGTTTACTATATTTCATGAGATCAGGAAAAACTCCTGCGTCGACGCAACTATTGAAAATAAAGGCTAAACAAGGAGCCACTTCCTTGATGATTGAACTTAGTACTTTTGTTGAGATACCCCAGAGATCCTCTGTATTTTTGATATTAATTGATTTAAAAGTTTTCATTACATAATTTGCGTTTACATGACTGAAGATAAAAATTTCATTACATTTTGCAACAGATGATTCTAACAATTCAACCGACAATGAAGGTGAGGAGTTTAGAGAACGGGTAACAACTTTAGGGATATCAGAAAAGAATGCATCAAAAGCATCGGCAATATCTTGTTCTTGAATAAGAATTGAATTATTAACTTTTAACCTATTTTCTCTATTACATGGCTTTGATTTACCAGTTTCGTTATTTATTAGTCTCCATGTTGCTTTTATTTTATTTGATGAATTTAATATTTTTTTTCTCAAAAATAGGCATTTTGCTGTGTTGCAGACTTTCTTAAATGTTTTCGAGTAGTTGGTTACATACAAAAGAAACGCAGGATCATGTAACATAGCTTTCCTATCACTATAAAGGTTATATAGTCTTTCCCTACTTCTATAAATGCCAGGAGTGGCCCAATCAATGAATCCGACTCTATCTCTTACTGAGCATGTTTTAAGTTTGAATATTTCATTGTGTTCTTTGTTTATAGCATTTAAGAGTTTAGCAAAAAGATCATTAGGGTCATCAGAGCAAGATATATTAGCTAAGGTTAGTGCAACTTTACTTTGAAAATTCTTAATACGGCTCTCTGTGATAGGCCTGTAGGTATATTCCTGAACTTTGTTATTATCTTTCAAATTGTAACTAAAGTTAACGCTCTGACCATAGTGGTCTGATTTGAAATGAGTTATTACTGCTTTGCTGATTGGAGTTTGACTGCAGTAAATATTATCTAAACAAGTGGCAGATGTTAGTGTTATCCTAGTAGGATCATTAAAAAGATGCTGTAACCTAAAGCATTTGAATAAATTAAGCAATCTCTCGGCTAGAGGATTTGCTAAAATATCTATATTAAAATCGCCACAGACAATGAGATCTTTCCTACATGTAAATACTTTTAGCAAAACTTCTTCCATAGTACATTCAAAAGCTGCCTGATATGCGTCGGGGGGGCGATAAACACACACCACGATATGCCGCTCCAGTTCCACACAAGAAAGTTCTATAGTCCTTTCAATTGAGAGTTTTACAATATCTTTCCTTTCTTTATATTTAAGACTATTTTTAACTATAATTAGAGAGGCACCACGTATAGCAGCGTTTCTTTTAAAGAAACTTGCAAAACAATAGCTAGCATAAAAGGGAAATAACTGATTTTTTACAATCCAGTGTTCTGTTATACACATAACATCTACATTTAAATTATTTAAAAATAATTGTAATTCTAAGGTTTTGCTGGGTAAGCCTTGTATATTCTGATGGACTATATGAAATGTTTTTTGCTTTCCCATTGTCGATGAGGTCAGTTTAAATTTACTGACACTGTCGCTTTAATGCCCTCATTAGTACTACTACTAATTAAATCTACAGGCTCGTCATGCAACTGCGTTATAATATTTATAACGGGATCAAAATAAGTTCAGCGGTCGCCAGCGCGGGCCTAATGAGAACCTTCTGATACACTTGAGGTCTCAATCGAAGCCTATTATCAAAAGTTCACGTGGAACTTGCTAGACATTTGACACAAGTTAAACTTGGAAATTGTTCTCCGACCTCATAAATACGTACCTACGTCAAACATTCGAGTTATTATTATTAAGTATGAAGTCGACTATTAATAAATACGGACACATACTTTGGTACACCCTGTATTACTTGAGCCTTTTTACACGATTTATGTGAATTTCTTCTATTGTGTCTTTTATATTCAATACTAATCATGGGTTTGTATAATTACTCTTTATTTACTCTTGATTTGGTAGATAAGTAACTGTAAGTTAGTTTTAATGTACCTAGGTATACTATGATGGTGATATTAATGTACCTAGGTATACTATGATGGTGATATTAATGTACCTAGGTATACTATGATGGTGATATTAATGCAATCAGTAAATGAATGTCGCTACCGAGCCCCGCCGGCATGTTTGTCGAACTGCTGACCGCTGGAGTTGTTGATTGATATCACGACTCGGCAAGCGTAGTGCCGGATGACCGCTGCGCTGGGTGGGAGACGTCCTGCTGGCGGAGACAAGAGGCCCCCGGCCCCGTGCGGCGCGCTGCGGCCTCGACATGGGAGGCCTACGGCACACACGATCACTAGGGCTCTATAACACTAATGCTGTCTATGTACTACCTATGTGTATAAACAAGAGTACCTATGTTTATAGGTACTAAAATAAAAATATATAACTAACTATTATGACTGTATAAGTTGGAAACCCCGTGTAACTGGACGCACAGAGCTTCCATGCTGCACACCTGTCCCCCCTGCAATGCAACTCACTTAGACCTATTATAACACAAAAGTAGAAATACCTTCTATTGAAATAACCATGAAATTAATAAGAGCTTCATAATAGTATGTACTTAAATTATTTAATGAAACTTGATAAGTAATATTATATAATTTAAACCTACAAATCGTAATCACTCCACAGTTTCATAGCTTAGGCAAATATATCTAATTGAAATTTGTGTAATTTTGTGTGAAAGACTCGGGTTCTGCCTGCAGAGCGACGCGACGCGCTCGCTCCCCGCGGGGAGGTAAACAGAGAGCGGAGAGATCCTTCTAATGCACAGAGCAACACGGGCCCCGGCCGGCGGACCGGAGTTGCTTTATGTTCTAATGTCTCGCTTGTATCTTATGTTATAAGTTACAAATAAGATTTAAAGGCCTATTTGCTTTCATCTAATTTGTTTTATAAATTAATTTTTCGTGGCTAAAGAGGCAAATCTTTCGAAGAAGTCGCTCGATACGAACCCTTATTAATATTTAAAAAAAAAATTATATTTATTAATATTTACTTACGTTAATATTTACTCATCGGTAAACTTTTAGTTTTATATTGTTTTAGTCATAATTTTTCAGAATAAAGCATTATCTATCTATCGATACACATTCTAAGACCATTCTAAACTTTTCTATTGCAGCATGTTTGTGTATGAGTTGCAAATAAGTACATTAAATATCCGTCAAGTGCGAGTGTACCTCATGCGCCGAGGATTTTGACATTTTGTTGATTATGTATACAACACAATAGGTATCAGTTCTTCGGAGATTAATGATCAGGTAACATTTCGACCCTTTTTGGGTAAATAAATTAGAATTATTATATAAATTTAGAGTGGAGACTGCGACGCGGTAAACATAGTGTTGGAGGCCCTCCAGCCAGGTGGAATGATGATCTGCGAAAGCAGATGCTGGATGCGACAAGCTGAAGACAGGGCGCTATGGCGCTCATTAGGTGTAGTCTTTGTCCAGCTGTGGACTAACAGGGTCTGATGATGATGAATAATAATGACTATTTAAAGTTAAAACAAGAGGTAGCTCAACTGATCCATACATCCATTTTCATAACTAAGCTCTCGCTGGTGGCAAAACTAGGTACATATTTGTAGATTCAGTGTGCAACGTCTCTCCCTTGACTTGTATCTCGCCGCCGCCAGCTGTGCGGTTACGCTAAAATCTCTCATTCCCATTGCATGGGCTATCCGGCAAGACTGAACATAAAACTATTTCGGTTGCCATTAATATCCCTCCTTCCACTTAGATCCACAGTCTTGATGCACATATAGATCCGAGGATACTTTTTTTTCCTCTTTAATCCACTGGTGGATCATTAGATACTTTTGTTTCCCCTTAAATCCACTGGTGGATCATTGGATACTTTGGTTTCCTCTTAAATCTACTGGTGGATCATTGGATACTTTTGTTTCCTCTTAAATCCACTGGTGGATCATTGGATACTTTTCCCCCTAATTAAAATAATAAATAAATAATGCTGGACAATTCACACAGCATTATCTAGCCCCAAGCTAAGCAGAGCTTGTGTTATGGGTGCTAGATAACTGATATACATAATATAATACAATACATAGATAGATATTTTTTATTATACATATAAAAAATTCAAAATTCTCTCTTGGATATCAATTTCGACTAAATCAAACACGTAGGATATGAAAAGGAAAACTATAAATTTAAAAATAAAAAATAAATAAATGAATAATGAAATACAACTAAAAACAAAAGACGCGAGCTGCTTGCAGCTCGCGCACATATACAATACTAGAATTGGCATGAGTAGTTTGCGAGATATGACAGTTTTAGTTCTGGAAGCTGTCATTGAAAATGTAGGTCCTGTTGTTACCTTAAATTTGCGACAGGAACGACAAGTCTGGCATGAGTAGTTTCCGAGATATGACAGTTTTAGTTTTGACAGCTGTCAAAAAATGAAAATTCTGTTATTGCCTTTAACTTGAGCCAAGATTTTTGTGATTTGCTGTCAATTCAATTCTTTTTTATTTATATATATATACCAATTTTTGACAATAACTGTCAATTTTGATGTAAGCTGTCAATTTGGACAAGTAGCTGAGGTTTTTAATTTATTAATGAATTACTTAGTACTCCGACTTTTCAAAATTTTTGACATTAGCTGTCATTTTGACATTAACTGTCAATTTTAACATTAGGTGTCAAATTTGATATAAGTGTCCATTTGTTCTTATCTTATGCAATTCCTTACACATAATCACACAAAATGAGTGGTCCAGTTAACTGTACCAGCGAAGATATTTTTTATCGGTGGTCCAGTTATCCAATGAACTGGACCACGGAATGAAAGAATCTTCCGTGGTACAGTTAACTGGACTACGGAAAAAAAGTTTTTCCGTGGTCCAGTCAACGGGACCACGGGCAAGGAGCGAATTTTTTAATGAACAATATATTTTTTTTATTCTTTTTTAGCCCTCCTTCCACCTAGATCCCACTGTGGATCGAAGTGGCATAGAAATATATTAAATATTTTTAGATCCCCTTCATTGTGGATTCAAGTGGAACAGAAAAAAAATTGTAATTTTAGATCCTCTTGATTGTGGATTCAAGTGGAATAGAAAAGAAATAGTAATTTTAGATCCCCTCATAGGTGGATTGAAGAGGAAAAAAAAGTATCCTCGGATCTACATGTGGATCAAGACTGTGGATCTAAGTGGAAGGAGGGATTAATATAGCAAAAAGATCTACTTACTTATGCATAACTTTCTGGCGGGAGCTGGTGGGAAGGATCCGATCGACTTCAAGATAACAAAGTCATTCATATGCTTACCTTAGAGTAATAAGGCGTTCTAAGATGCTTACTCACTGGACCTATTTTAGCTAGATAACAAGAATTTTGATTTACAGTAACAAATAATAAATACATAGGTATACATGAATAAACAGTACTAGCATAAACCACAATACTGTGCTTAAACGCAAGCAAACAATCTTAACTACCTAAAATAAGTAGCAATGAGATTTAACGATATCTATACTAATAATTATAAAGAGGAATGATTTGATTGTTTGGTTGTTTGAATTGAATAGGCTAAAAAAGTATTGGACCGATTGGACCGACTACTAGTGTAACATATTTTACATACAAATAAAACATTAAGGTTGAGTTTGTGATAATTCATCGTTGACCGCTACGTGGTACTGAAGTACGTCGGCCTGAAATTTGAATTTGGTTTTTTACTTACCATAATGTCGGATAACCAGTTTCCATGGATGGCGAACATTTGAATAGGTTGTCTGACCGTAATAGCACAGCGGGTCGTGGCGCTCGCCATGTGTATAAACAAATGGTGGTGCGGGGCGGGGCGGGGCGGGGCGGCGCGGTTGGTTCCCTGTAAGACAGTTGTGTGCGACCGTCGTTTGTTATTCCGCGGCCACTCGCGTACACTCGCCGCGGCCGCCGCCGCCGACGCGGGCGCAGGCCCTGACTTCGGCGATCACTTGGGAAACGAAAACTTGGGAAACTGGTGTTAGAAACAACTCGCGGTAATTTGGGGTTCGACTGCGACGGCAAATGCTTTGCGAAGCTCCAAGCAAGAGTAGCGGATAAAGAGACATGTATTCACTCATCATCGTCGTCAATCCAATACTAGTCCACTGCTGGGCATAGGTCTCCCATAAGCGTATAGCCCTATAGCGCCCTAGTTTTAGCTTTCAGTATCTGCATGAAGACGTTCTGAAGAGATTGTCATGTATATGTACACTACGCTTGCCGAGTTGCGGTCACCAGCAGTCTATAACACGCTAACCGCAACGGGTATGGCAGGCTCACTTGTACTTCAGCTTGCTAATTATTGTTTCAACTAATGAGCTATCGATTAGGTTCTTATAAATTTGAGAAGAAAACCTTTGCCAAGAATATGACGTTATCTAAAACTATCATTAATATTTAATAATTCGACGCTAGCAACACTTTCGAGAATGGACAAGAATAATGCTTTATTCTTGTCCATTCTCTACTTGCGTATGTGTCGATACGAACCGATCGACACATACGCAAGTAGTATATTCTTCTGTTCATTCTCTATTCAAAGTGTTTACGCCTATTGTAAAAGTCAGGAAACAAATACTCTCTCTGTATTGAATGCTATGCATATTCTTGTGATTAGTATTTTCCAAGTGAGCGTGATGCCCCAGAGTTGGGGCCGCGGGAGGAGTCGGTCTACGAAGAAGGACGCGGCGCGGCCTCCTTCACTGAAACCTAAATATGGACGGGTTCAGGCTAAAACACTTGCCCTTGTGTTTGCATTATAAAGTAGTCATTGTTAATTTGTTTAATGTATCTATCTCAAGTAAACAAATAAAATGAATCCTCGTTGCATTGCCGGCGCTCTTCGTAACAAGGCGGCTCTCGCACGAATAAGTAGGCGTTAGGCTAGGCAGGTACAGTCACCAGCATAAATATATGACTATACTATGCAGCGCTGCAAAAATATTATGTGACAAAACGCAGGGTGAAAAATATTTGATGATTTAAACCCGGCAAAATAATCGTTAGCTTTGTAACCTTTGTTTGTAACAGCATAAGTATCGAACGGACTGAGTCAAAGTATCTGTTAATGCACGAAATCAAAATTATGTGAGCAGCGTAAATTATGTCTACTGTAAAAAGATAAATATCGGAGCACATAAAGACTGCATTAATATTTGATACAATAACAGTAAAAAAAGTATTCAGTACATACTTATTACAGTTCATTGTATCAAATATTAATGCAGTCTTTTTATACGTCTTTTTATACATCGATGCGCGGCCTGCGCGCAGTAACTTGTGGCTCCGCAGAAAAAAATTCTTAAAAATAGTTGTAGTCGCTTTTCAAAACTTTACATTGCAATATCAGTTTTAAAAAGTATTGAGTATCAAGTGTGAATGTTATCTCGCAGAAAAAAGTGCGAATATTGTAACAAACAGCCAATTATTACTGACGACAAATTGTGGAGAGAATCAGCACAACAGTGCAGTGTATCAGCAACCTACAACCTGAAGGAAACATCCGTTAAGAAGACAATACTCAGTGAGTGACTTTTTTCTGACTGAAATTTTAAAACGCTAATTTAAAAACGATTAAACTATACAAAATACTATCAAAGCTGTTCGTAATCAAAAAAGTTGAAGGTAACTGGAAATAAAATAACAGCAACGAAACGGACCAGAAATGAACAATGACTAATAATAACTGACATAAGTAAGTAGCAAAATATTACTTGCTTGAAGCATCTCACATTTTCGACTGGCTCTACCAGAGCACCGCCAGTGGAGTGGTCAGAGGAAGCGACTAAAATAGCAAAAGACTTAGCGGTTATGAGTTCAAATCGCCGCTAAGACGCTTTTTGCATTAAAGGAAATCAAGATGCCTCAAACTCGTAGTCGTATAGCAATCCTGGATGCAGAAAACAAAATTCGCAAACTTACAACTGAGTTACAAAAGTCTCAGGCGCTTAACATAAAATTGTTAAAAGAACAAGACGATTGCTCAGATGATTACAAAAATTTACTAGATCAAATTGCTGACCTAAAAGCCTCTCTGGCATCCAGAGAAAGCGAAATAGAAGACTTAGATCAACAAAATAGGCAATTACAACAGCGGTTAACACAAAACGTGCACGATGTATCTGAATACGAAGAGGCTTTAAATATCATTAAAATGCATGAAAGTAATGCATCCTTATTTGAAAAATTGCAGAACACTTTTCAAAAAGAAAGTGAGGATGCCTTGGATTTACTGAATATGGAAATAGATACCTTAAAAAATCAAGTGATCGATTTACAGACTGAAAACATTAAATTAAAAAATCAGGACCTTGTAAATATTTCGAAACTTACTTTAAACAAAGAAATAAATGAGCTCCGAAATATAAATTCGGAATGGAAATGTAAGAACAATAAATCTGGTATAAAACAGCAGAAATCAAAAACACAAGAGAAATTACATGAGCAAAGTTTGGCTACGTCGCGCGGCAAGAAAATTACAACAAAAATGCGTAGTAACGCCAACATTACGACCACAGCCCGAACAATAAAAAATAAAACAATTGGAAACACCAGAGAAAGAGCCGAAAATTTAAAGGATAACGGAGAAATTAATCCAAACGTCTTATGCAGCGAGCAACCTAAGAGCAGCGAACTTATTGAGACCAATCGCAGTTTCCACAGTACTGAAACAGTTGACAAAATTTCACAGAAAGAACCGAATAAAATGTTAATTTTGGGCGACTTATACGGTAAATCAATTGCAGAATACATAAGAAGAACCAATGACGTATATGACTCTATCCTGTCCATATGCAAGCCCGGCGCTCCTATTGGAGAGTTGGTTAAGAATTTTCAGGTACTCACAAAGGACCTTTCCCAAGGAGATGACGTTATCATTATCGCGTCGGACTGCGACCAATATAACTTAGGGACTATAAAGTATATTAAAAAGGTATGCGCAAGTCAAAAGTTAAAATTTCAGATAACTACATTACCGTATCTTTACGGGAAAAATAAATTTGATAAGTCAAAGAACGATTATATTTACTGTATAAATCAAGAGCTCTATAAACTGGCTAACTATTCTCCAGGAATGACTGTAATTGACATTAATCTATTTAAGAATAGGTTTTTAGCTTCAAACCACATAATTACAAAGACATTTTGTAAGTACTTATCTAAAATTATTTTACATAATTCATCCTTTGAGTTTACTCATACTTATGAAAATTTAATTGTTGTAAAAGAGTGTGTGTTCGAATATTCTACTAAAAATAATTTTCCAACAATAATAATCAATGACTCATGTATTCCGTCAAAAGTCGAAACCAGTGACATTGTAGCTTATGATAAGTCTTTTTAGGCAACCCCCAGGGGGATCTAGTGGTGACTTAGACAAATTTTTAATAATGCATCAAAACTGTTGTAGTGTAGGTAATAAGATACTACTATTAGAAGGAATTGTTGAAACGTACCTACCCCATGTGTTAATATTAACTGAAACATGGCTATCGCCTGACACAGTGTCTAATTTAGTTATAAATGGTTACATTCACGCTAATTATTATGTAAGAAAACATCGAATCCATGGAGGAGTGTCAATTTTAGTCAGAAATAATATTAAATGTAAACGCAACCAAAGTATTGATGCGCTAACAGTAGAGTACGCATGTGAATTAGCGTCATTGGAAATAAGCACTCCTTATGATTCATTATGGATAATAGGCATGTACAGGACAGGGTTAGGTGATTTTGCAATCATGATAGAGGTACTTAAGAAGCTCTTTGAGTTACTATGCAGCGTCGCAAAAACAAAAGTTATTATAATGGGGGATTGGAATGTAGATTTTCTACTTGACATACCAAAGAAAAAAGATCTGATAGATTTAATGTTAATTAATGGTTTTAGAAACATAGTTGACTTCCCCACTCGAATCAAAGATGACTCTGCTACTTCTATTGACTGCGTAGTAACAAACATTCAATCCCACGCCATTCAAGTAACGCCCTTAGCAACAGCTTTATCAGATCATGACGCTCAGTTAGCTAAAGTAGAGCTCCTTAAGCATCAAACTGAAAAGTTCAGGTACATTGAAACTAGACCTATCAAATTACAGAAGATAGAGGAGTTTGGCTGTGCAATGCTGTCTTATGAATGGGATAAAATATTTTATAGTTATAGTGATAATACTTTTACGACATTTATGAATAAATTAATTTGGAATTTCAATATAAATTTCCCTACTAAAATAAAACGAATTAAAACGCAACAAAAATCCCCTTGGATTAGCGACAAAATAATAAAACTACAGAATGACATTAATGATTTATATATGATTCAACGACAATACCCAGAATTAATAATTAAACATGGACTTATAAACACAAAAATTCAAAACCGCAATGATCTTATTCAAAAAGAAAAATTAATGTATGTAGAGAACCGCATTTTGAACTCAAAAAACCCTAAAAAAGAAGTGTGGAACATAGTAAAGCAAGAAACCAACCAAGCCATCAAAGAGTGGGAATGGGATCTTAGAGATATATCAAATAAACAAATTGAATCGGAATACATTGCAGATTATATAAATGACTATTTTATTTCAATTGGCACTGAAATCAAAAAATCCAGTAAACTAAGCATACTAAACGCTATATTATTTTTAAGAAAATATTTTAATGAACAGAATTGCTTAACATTTCACTGTATAAACCAGGCAGCATTGATAAAATTGGCAAAGAAAAAAATTGATAAATCTAATACGAAGGATGTGTATGACCTAACGGGCACGTTTTTGTATCAGGCTTTGCCTTATTTAAGTGAACACTTAGTTTTCCTTATAAATAGCGTTCTGAAATCAAACTCTTATCCAGATTGTCTGAAAATGGTAAGAATAACACCCCTTTTTAAAGGAAAAGGAGAACGGTCTAGCATTAAGAACTATAGACCTATTGCAATAGTGCCTACTATATCTAAACTAATTGAATGTATATTGTCCGACTCTATTATAAATCACCTAGTCGTAAACAACTATTTGTCAGATAGTCAACACGCTTATAGAGCTGGTAGATCCACGATATCAGCCACTGAACGCTTAATAGAAAGGGTTTTCAGTCACCTTGAAGCTAAGAAAAAAGTAGCTGGAGTTTTTCTAGATTTATCAAAAGCCTTTGATTCGGTAAATCATGAACTTCTTATAGAAAAACTAAAGGTATATGGACTGGTAGGTAATAGCCTAGATCTCATAAAATCTTTTTTAAAAAACAGACAGCAGATTGTAGAAGTAAAAATAAAAGAAAAGCGGGTTAGATCAGCTGCCAAAAACTCTACCATAGGAATTCCCCAAGGATCTGCGCTTGGAAATACCCTGTTCTTGGCGTTCTTAAACGACATAGTTCATTTGAATATTCAGGGTGAAATTATTCAGTACGCGGACGACACCACTGTAATTTTAGCAGCAGAAAGTACTGAAGTTCTTATAGGTTACATTAAGGACACGATCACTAAATTGAGCAATTGGTTTCAAATGAATGGCTTAAAATTAAATGAAGATAAAACTGACATAATATTTTTTTCAACGACTGTACAAACAATATATAGTAAACCAATAATTTTATTTGACGGCAATACCTTAGTTCCATCGAGATTAGTAAAAATGTTAGGGTTCGAGTTAGATCCATTACTGTCATGGAAGACACATATTGACTCAACGTGTAAGAAGATGGCTAAAGGAATTTACGCGCTTAAACAACTTCGACCTATTACCTCAGCAAAAGCCCTAAAAGACATATACTATGCCTATATCCATTCTATTATGTCATATGGCATTATTTTATTCGGGAGCTCAACAGACTACGAAAGAGTTTTGAAATTACAAAAGCGTGCCATAAGAGTGCTAATAAAAGCTAAATTTAGGGAGTCATGCCGTGATCATTTTAAAAATCTTCGCATATTAACATCTGTAGCTGTGTACATAATGGAGGTCATAAAGTACGTTAGGTTAAATTTTAGTGACTACATTATAAGGCGAGTCAGTAGTAAACGTAGTACGCGAAATAAAATGATGCTAGAGCCAATCCAGCATCGATTAAAAATGCAAAAAAAGCTGCCCAAAATAATAGGTCAACAATTATATAACAAAATGCCTTTACAGTTGAAGTTAATTAAAAATGAAAATAAGTTTAATCTAGAATTAAAAAATCTTTTACTCGACAAAACGCTGTATAGTATCAAAGAGTTCTTAGAAAATGATTACAGTCTATATAATGTAAAATCCTTACTGAAATCACCTGACATATCCGAAATATCACCTGACCCGCAGTGAATGTTTCATTAATTTAAACTTAAAACTTGCCCCTATACAGCAAAATTGTTTATTATAATTATTTATCATGTTTTGACGAGTCATAGCCTCGGCATATAATTAAGGTACCATTATATTGTACACTTTTTTTATGTTTGATTTATGACAATAAAGAAATCTGAATCTGAATCTGAATCTGAATCATTAACAGTATAGAAAAGTCTGCCTCGGTTACCAAGCAGTACCTACTGTTTAATTGTTTAATAGGCGCTGGTACATCCATCCGGTAATGGCTTGCTTTACATAAATTACATAATTTACCGTAACAGACTAATTACCTACTGTCGGACAACTGAAACCGTACATTACGACGGTATATAACAAGTTGCACTTCTCTACCTAATAAACATTTACCAGTTAATACTAACTGAAAAAGGAAGAAAAACCCGCAGTAGCGACTCCACACAGAAACAAAACCTTGGGGCTCCAATCAATGTAGGTATTCATACTCGTAAAGCCGGCTCTACACTCGCGGTGCGAACGGCCGCGACAACTGCGAAACGCGAGTGTGGATGTCGTTCACGCCTTCGCGTAGCTTCGCGTTCGCGCTTCGCGCCTTTCCCGATCAGGAGGCGGTTTTTTGGTCCGCGACAAAGGGTTTGTGGCGCGCGAACGTGAACGCATCTACACTCGCATTTTTCGACATCGCATTTTTCGACAGGACATCGTAAGGAGTGGTTGCAGAAATCACGTCGTCGTTGTCCATAGTCACGAACAAGACTGTGAAGATTTGCGAGTGTGGAGGGACACAGTTCACGCGTGGATCGCGACATACATTCACGGCGTGAAATAACGGCGCGACTTCACGCGCGAGTGTAGAGCCGGCTTAATAGACCAGGTTTCACTCAAAACATTTATGTAAAATCTGTTATAAGTATTGTTTTTAACGTTATATTTCAAAAGAATAAAAGATGGTTCTGCTAATATAAATTAACTTAAAGATTCATAATGAAATCCCATGAGCATTTGAGTTGGCTCAATGTATGGGAATGCATCGCACAGGCGGCGGCGCCGGCGGCGAGGCGCGACGAACCTCGCGAGAAGTGACCTGGTTGGTACTTGTGTGAGTAGGTACCTTTCTCGGTAGATAAGTTATAAAAAAATTATATAACCTCTACCGCAGCCTCTATCAGCCTCTGTGTAATGTTTGTCAACAAACTGACAATACTTATCATCAAAATTACTGTTGTCCTGTATTATTATCATCATCATCATCATCATCATCAGCCTATGTTAGTCCACTGTTGGACATAGGCCTCCCCTCATGAGCGCCATAGCGCCCATTATTATTATTTATTTACATGCTTTACGCATCGAATGCGTTACCGTTGCTCCTGGTTCGACATCCAAACGATTCGAACTAGTTAACCTTGCTTCTTCAGCACAGCACAGAGTACGTAAACGTATATAAAGAGCCCTAAAATATTGACATCCCCTCACAAATCGACAATAATGATAACTTGACAGGCGTATTCAAAAAGTACGTTACAGTGAAACCCTTTTTATGCTCTTACCTGGTTCGCCCTTTGAAAGGGTTTCTTCATAAAAGCATAATCATATTTTACCTGAACGTGAGGTGAGGTGAGGTTAGGTGAGGTGAGGTGGGTGCGAGGATTGCGCGGAAATATTGCAAGCTGTCGTGTCTGCAGATCTTGTATTAAATCATAGCCGTCCCCTCGATTGTTGGTAAGGAACTGCCTTCGGTGTATTTAACATTGTGTGGGTCATGTCATGTGACATATTGTTATCATGGTGACTCCTAACTCATCAGCACGCACACCTCCACTGTTCACTGTAATGGGTCCCCGTATCAAGTCGGAAAGTGTATAATTATCTATGTTATGGTAAATCTCAGTATTTATTTATAAACTTTTAAACAAAACCTTTAAAAACCTTAGTACCTAAATAACAATTAAGTAAATCTAAAATATATAGTTTCCTCATAAAATGTTGTGATATTCTTGTATCCATTATTTCCAGGTTAGGTAGGTATAGGTATCCGGCGCATGCAACGCCAAGCCGCACTGCACCCTGTGTGCGGCGGCGGGCAGGCCTGCGGAGCATAGATGCGGTGCCAAGGCTTGCACTGCACCAGTAAGACGAGGTGTATCAGTAGCTAGTGGTGGCCATAGGGCTCATCGCAGCACGAATGCTCTACGCCCCCCGGTGCAGGGGCGAGGCCAGTGGAGGTTGATAACCACTGTGCACGGGCTCAGGACCTGCTGGTTCAAAGTCTTGTGCAGTGGCGGATTCATGTGGCGATAGTAGCAGAACCCTACCGAATTCCGACATTCGGAGGTTGGGTGGGTGATGATGATGGTTTAGTCGCTATCATCACCCAGACGGCTGCCGGGACGACGCCGTTGGAGCGGGTTGTAAGGGGGAGTGGATGGGTCGCCGGGGAGATGGATGAGACGCTCATAGTTGCCGTCTACTTCTCCCCGAACGCCCCACTCGCTCGTTTCGAGCAGTACCTGCGCGAGTTGGAGACACTGACAGCCGGCCGGCGCTCCCGCCGTGTGCTCGTCGCCGGGGACCTCAACGCAAAATCGGCGATGTGGGGTTCCCCGGTGACGAATGCGCGTGGCAGGAAAGCGGAAGAATGGGTTGTGGCGGGTGGATTCACGGCACTGAATCATGGGGGCGTCAACACATGCGTTCGTCGGACGGGCGGCTCGATCGTCGATGTCACGCTTGCTTGCGACGACTGAACTTGCGCGCTGCATCTGGGATTGGAAGGTCTTGGAGGAGGTGGAGACGCTATCAGATCACCGGTACGTACGTTTTGATGCTCGGGCTCGTTCTGCAGTCACGGTAGATCCATGGCGACCCCTGCCGGGTGACCCACCTCGCTGGGCAATCAGTAAAATGGACCGTGACTTGCTGCTGGAAGCCGCAGAGGTGGAGGCTTGGGCGCTGGGACCCGACGCTGGTGTTGGGGAGGTGGACATCGCGGCAGAGACCGAGTGGCTTCGAGGAGCCCTAGAGCGAGCCTGCGATGCCTCGATGCCCCGCCTTGGACCCCGCGCCCCCAGGCGCCGTGTTTATTGGTGGTCTGCGGATATTGCAGCGCTGCGGGTTCTGTTCACCCGCAGCCGCCGCCGCCACATCAGTCGTCGCGATCTGATGGAGGAGGACCGTCTATATGCGGCTTACAGGGAATGTGTTGGAGCCCTATCCTCTGCCATTGGGGCGGCCAAGGATGCTGCCTTGGAGGAATTATTGACATCCCTTGATACGGATCCGTGGGGGCGTCCGTATCGCATGGTGCGGGATAAGCTAAAACCATGGGCGCCGCCACTCACACAGAGTATGCGGCCGGAGATTGTAGATAGGGTGGTCTCTGGGCTCTTCCCGCCTGTGGCAGATATGGTGCCTCCGATGATGAATGAACCGGATGGCAATAGACGTCAACGGAGCTAGGGGTGGCGCTACTTCGACTACGCGGTCGCAAAAAGGCCCCCGGTCTCGACGGGGTTCCTGGACGGGCCTTGATCGTGGCGCTCGATCCTCTCGAGGAGAGGTTCAGAGCGCTGCTTAGCGCATGCATGGTACAGGGCCATTTTCCCCGCCAGTGGAAAGCTGGGAAGCTAGTCCTACTAAGGAAGGCAGGTCGATCGGAGGAAAGCCCTTCTGGCTACCGACCGTTGTTGGTCCTTTTGGATGAGGTGGGCAAGCTCTTTGAGCGGATTGTGGTTGCCCGACTTGTGCGACATATGGAAGGATTAGGACCTAACCTCGCAGACACCCAGTACGGATTTCGGAGAGCCCGGTCCACTGTTGACGCGGTCCGTAAGTAAGGTGAAGGAGATGGCGAAGGAGGCGATTGCTGACCGGGGGGTATTTAGGGTTATTGGCAATTTCGCTAGACATCGCGAAAGCCTTTAACACACTTCCTTGGGCGTGCATCGAGGAGGCCCTTCGGTACTACGGGTTTCCGGAGTATCTGCAGCGAATCATCACCGCCTATCTCTCTGAGAGGGAAGTCTGGTATCCGGCGCGGGAGGCATGGGAAGCCAAGCCCATGACGCGCGGTGTTCCACAGGGTTCGGTCCTTGGTCCCACGTTGTGGAACATTGGGTACGATTGGGTACTGCGGGGAGTACTGCCGGATGGTGTCAGCATGACCTGTTACGCGGATGACACGCTGGTTATTGCCCGCGGTGCTGACTTCTGCGATGCGGCTGAGCGCGCAACTGCTGGGGTGGAGGTCGTGCTGGAGCGCATACGGCGGCTAGGCCTGGAGGTGGCTCTGCCAAAGTGCGAGGCCCTATGTTTCCACGGGCGGCGAAGGGGGCCGCCGGCCGGTGCTCGTGTGATGGTGGGAGGGGTATGGATCGATGTCGGGTCAGCAATGCGCTACCTTGGCATTGTCCTCGATCCCCGCCTAACATTTCGTGAGCACTTTAGACGGCTCGTGCGACGTGCGGCGCCCTCGGGCGCCTGCTGCCAAACGTCGGCGGACCGAATGCGGCCTGTAGGCGGCTCTATGTGCAGGTGGTGCGGTCGATGGCACTTTACGGGGCGCCTGTGTGGGAGGACTCCTTGGGGCGGATAAACAAGGCTCTCTTACACCGGCCACAAAGAATCATGTGTATCAGGTTGGTGCGCGGGTACCGCACTATTTCTTTCGAGGCGGCTTGTGTGCTAGCCGGTTGCGTGCCCTGGGAGTTAGACGCCAGTGTACTGACGGCAGTCTATGATCGTGTTGTCGCGCATCGGACAACGGGGGAGCCGCTTCCAAGGGAGGGAATACTACGCTGGCGCATACGAGCGCGTAAGCGTCTCCTAGTTCGATGGTTGCGAGCGCTTGCCGAGCCCACTGCTGGCAAAGATACTATAGAAGCGGTGCGGCCGGTTCTTGAGCGTTGGGTGACGAGGGGGCATGGGGTCCTCTCCTTCCACCTTACGCAGATCCTTTCTGGGCACGGGTGCTTTGGATGGTATTTGTGGAGGGTGGCAGGGGCGGAACCCACAGCAGAGTGCCATCACTGTGGGTGCACTGAAGATACGGCGCGCCACACGCTGATGGAGTGTTTGGCTTGGGCGACGGAGAGGGCGACTTTAGTAGCAGTAGTCGGTGGGGATCTGTCACTACCTACTATTGTTGAATCAATGGTCGACAGCGAGAGGGGGTGGGATGCCGTCTCCGCATTCGCAGAGGCGGTGATGACCACCAAAGAAGAGGCGGAGCGTATCCGAGAGCGGGACCCGGAGGCGCGGCTTGGGGGTGTGCGAACAGGCGGCGGACGGTGGTTGTCGGGCGCCCGGCGGCGGACAGCCGCCGACTGCCGCCCTGAGACTGGTTTTCGAACGCGAGGCTGAGGTAAGGCCTCGGGTTTGAGATAGCGGGAGGAGAGGGGAAGTTTTACTTTGACCCTGTTTTATATTTTGAATGTTTCAGGCAAGTGGCTGCGACTGTGTGGGTTGATCCATGCGTATGCGCGAGCTCAGCCCGGAGGAGCACTACGCTCGTTTTTTTTTGCCCGCAGTGCGGCGGCGATTTGGGTGCTAATTTTAGCACCCAAACTCAGAGAGATCTTCGGGCGCGAGGCCTTGGGGAAAGGCCTCTGTCGCTCGAAGAGGAGAGGGGTAGTCGCCGTATCGCGTGCCCCGGCACGGCGACGCCATGAGGAGGGATAGATGTGACGACGTATGAGTGGGCCATGATCACAAACCTAATGGGCCATGAAGCCATTAGGTTTGTGATGATGAAAGGTGACGGATAGCATGAGACACGCGGGATGTAACCTGCGGTACTCGTGCCCAGGTGTGGGACATGCGGGTCGGTGAGGCGCGTGCTCGCTTTAGCTGAGTAGGCGCGGCACTGTGCCCGTGTGACTAGAATGAATGAATGTATATGTGAGTGAGAGTGTGTGTATAAATGCGAGACCCACACCTGGTAGAAGTATGGGGCGACGGATTTCCGTCGCCCATCTGGATATAGTGGTGGACAGACGCGGTTTAAACTGTGTCTGTCCTGTCTGTGTCCTAATCGGTCGGGGGGAGGAAAGGTGATGGATGGATGGGGTCGGCGAGTGTGAGTGTGATAACGGTGGGCTTGCCGGCCATGTATATGTGAGGAAAAGGGGACGCCAGTCGGGCCGCGGAAGGTTTATTATGTTCCCGTGGTTCGGAAAATAATGGCGAAAGAGGGTCACCGGAGAGTAAAACCTCTCCGGTGACCCTCTTTCGCCATTATTTGGGGTATTACGTCCTTATCAGGACGTCGAGTCCCACATAATTCTGGTCCACCCCAGACCAGTTTATTCGTAAAAGAATTTCCTCGCCGACAAAGAAAAAAAGAAGAAAAAAATGGTAGGTATATGTAGGTATGTATATGTATTCCCCATACATAGCCTTCTACCTATCAACTATTTAATTATCTTCTACCCGCATATCGGATTGATTAATATTATGTCAGTTCTTGTGGAGCTTTTATTTGGCATCTTTTTTGTAGGTTTATTAAATGTTCTAGTCCGGTTCTATTAACCTAAATAACCTGACTCTATCTAGTACCCATGTAAGTAATAGTACCTATATTATTCTAGGGTACTAGACAGGACAGCATCATGTAGCATGCAGTGCAGAATGTCCCTCGTCTCGTGCAGAATGTCCCTCCGCCCACTAACTATAATATGTAACCAGCAACTATGCAGGTGTGGAAAGTGGTCAGTGTCTGGCGCAGCGCATCAGCATTGCTATACAGCGAGGCAATGCAGTCACCGTCTTGGAGAAGCTACCGACTGCTATTGATATGGATCAGTTGAGCTCCCTAAAGGTTTTTGCAACAGACTGCTGTTAGCGCAATCGCTTCAATTGTTAATACTAGTTCTAATTGGTTATCTAATAGGATATACATATAATATAATATAATTCGAAGATCTGTAAACAGATCTTCTAAAAAAAGAGGTAAATATAAAAAGTGGAATGTATAATTATAAAAATACAGGGTTCCCCATTGTACCAACAATTTGATTGTTTATTTATTTAACGGTCCTATTTTACTTTCCATCATGAAATGTTATTATTAAATATTGGTCACTTAGAAAGCTTGATATTTTTTGATTTGATCCTAAAAATTCAAAGAAATAAATTGGAAACGCTTTATGCTTTGCTGCCATTCTGCATATGGATGGATCTCAACTAAAATGAGTAGACTTACCAAGTGGATAGTGTGTGTCACATAAATAACGATGGTCACAAATAACACAACTGACTGATCGCACACCGCCTTACAATCACTACATGTTTATATATTCGTCTGCCACGACAAATATGAAGTACAGACCTATCACTGAAAATGACAAAAAAACATTAAAAATAGCTAACTAATAATTGAAATTATTTAGGGAAACGCCTCATTCACCTCTGTGGCGGTGGATGAAGGTCCGCCGACGCCTTTCGCATTCCCGCCTCGAAACAAATATTTGTACTATCTGCAGATATTTGTTTACCGGTGTTCTGGTGGTTTGTTATATTATGACATCCTGAGCCAAGGAAGTACCTATGTACCTACATACTATGTGACGGCCTGGAACATTTTCCTTTTCACTTTTAGTTTCACGCAGAAAAAAGAATAATGACTACTTACGGATAGGGGCAGCTGCACAGCTATACATGAATTTCTTTTTCTCCCATGGCAGTATACTTGTGGAAAACGTCAGGATCCACGTCAATAATGTAAGTATTTCAAACACGATTAAGCCGATAAGGAACATCAGGACCAGCGGCTTGGATTCCTAAAGCATGTTGTCATCATTACTTTACACCTACTTGTACTGAAAGATAATAATGCATCCTAACTGAAAGCCCTCCCCTTCCCGGCTCGCCGCCCCCGCCCCACACCATAGTTATCTTAGACACAGGCTTGGGACTAGATGATTCTACGTCGATTGTCCAGCATTAATGATTAAATAATGAATTAAATGTTAGCATATTATATTAACTATCAAAAATATTGGTATTGGTTCTGACCACCATTTATAGGAAAATAGTTTTTTAGAATCTCGTTGTTAGGTCTAGAAAAAATGGTGTTAATGTGTCAAACAACTTTTCAGTAGGTATTTACATTTTGCATTAGTAGAAGCAGCATCAATAATGCAATTACAATACTGATTACAATAGGTACGTACTTAGTTGCATCCTCGAGTTACTTATGTTTAATTAGCAGTTGATCCGCTCTTCCATGTACCTCTACATTAATGTACTAAGGTGTGTGATACCATGTGTCACGCTACAACAAGATCCCTCAAGTACGAGTTATGTTATGTTTACAAATACTATAGGTACTGGTAATTTGACTCGATGTAATATTGTTCAAAAAGTATGAAACCTGCAGTAATTTCAAAGTGAGTTTGTTTAGCCTTCAGTCTTGGTGGTACTCCACCTGGAGCCAACAGTGTCGGACTGTTCCTGACTACTCCTGCGCCAGCCATCTACTTACCATGATCAGTCCGACTACGAAGAGGACACAGAACACCGCCATCGGAATATTTATCACAACCGTTGAAACATAGAAGAACTTCTCGGAAGGTTGCCATTCTTTTCCAGTGTCAGTCGTCATGTAATATTTTGTGCCATTTTTCAGGTCTAGGCTGCATGCAGTGCTCTTGAACATGGCCATCAACTAAAAAAAGGACATCATTTTTGTAGGTAAAATGAAAAGCGAATTATTTGCAGCAAAATTTTAACTAAAACGTCAAGTACGTATGGGACTCGCGCACCGAAGTTCCGTATCCGGTCCCTTGTTTCTTGCTAAATATAATGATTGTAAGTGAACGGGAAGTAGGTTTTACAACGAATTACTTAATTTTATGTTATTATTTTGTAAGTAACATTATAATATTTAAATTCAAAACAAAGTAGGTACCTACTATTGTTATTCAAATCAGTTTATAAAAACTTTATTACTCGTAGATAAAAAAAATATTACTAAAGTTTCATACGTTTTGTTAAATTAATATGATAGAGATAGATAGAGAAGCATTTATTGAAGAAACTCGGTTACAGCACAGAACAAAAATAGTGATAATTATACAGATCAACAAATTAAGATTACATTAAATACTTAGAATATTGACAAATTACGAACATTTAAGAGTGTAATACTAGAGCGGGTGAGCTATCGAGTGTAAGTACGCTCCATGCTGTAACAGTGCACGGCAAAGGGTTCCAACTCAGTTTAATGCTGCCTCACATGAATGCAAAGTAGCGCTGGTTTTTAGATGGAATCTCCAGAGGTGACCTCACCACCGAGCACAGTAAAGGTTATCAACTTATACTTATTACCTAACCTAAGTTACCTAAATAATTAGATATGTGTCCTTTCAACTTCTGTTATGTATAATTACTTTTAATCAGGCGCACTCCGCGCTTTTGTCAAATTGTACAAGTACATAGCCGACCCGTCTGGACGGGTTAATGCAGCTGTCAAACACACCATAAATCTAATCAAATCAAATCAAAAAGCGGGGGCATATTCTCTTTATTAGGGACATTACAGTAGGACGTAAGATGCTTAGGTCGAAACAAGTGCAGCAGCTTTGCGGATTTTAAAATCTCAATGACCAATATGTTTCCAAAAAATATTTATACGTTTTATTCTGAAATTTGCGAACTTGGAATTTTACATACGTGATGTAAGATAACTTTATTAGCAGAAAAAAATTACAAACAAAAACAGAAAAAAATCTCAACTTGGTCACAGTTTTTCACTTCTTTTCGCTAAGCCTGCCAATAAAAACCTGCCTATAAAATGAAGCAGCTTCCAAGTGATGAGGCAAATCGCATGTCGCATGTCGACAACCCTAGCTTTTTTAGTCACCCCCTACTGAAGAATAACTTGTTAATGTCAGAAAAGGTCAGCAAATTCATGAGCGAGTTACCAGCGCAGTGCAAACTGAACTGCATTGTATTGTAAGGTGGCAGAGTATCTTTTTAATTGAATGATTCCGCCTTCTGTACGCTAGTATTATACATAATATAGGTAAAGATATAGGTATTCTGTGGCTATACTAACATTATAAAGAGATTTGATTGTTTGTTTGAATTAAATAGGCTCCGAAACTACTGGACCGATTTGTAAACATTTTTCATCACTAGAATCCTACATTATCCCTGATGGATTAACATAGTACCTATACTTATAGATTTTTTTCAAAAAGATAGGGTTCCATTATGAAAACTTCAATAATGTAACAAGGTGTGTAAATTTTTATCGCTTTTTGTTAAATAACCATGCGGACCGGGCGGACTGCTGTTTTATGTAATCTTAATCTTCAATAAAGAAACTGAAAGTTATATTCACTTAAAAGTTTGATTTATATTACAACACCAAGTTACGGACTTCAATATTTGATGTTAATTTAAAAGCTCCCACGCGTACCTGAAAATTATTGGTTGATAGATGACATTAAAGTGATATTATAAGGGCCCGTTTGTCCTTTGAGGTAAGGAACCCTAAAATAAACGAAACTTAATCCAAAATACCTTTGTACATATGCCTTTACGAAATCCTTCCGTAGACAGTTGTTCAGAAGGATTTCGTTGTGTTGCGTACGCTACCAAGCGAGATGCGAACCGAAATGGTACATGGGCCTCTTTTGTGCACAAAACTACACCGGGATATCCAGAGTGCGACGTTGAGGAGGATTTAGCGGATTAACAAACAAACAGACAGACAGCGGCTTTCTTTATACTTTG
Source organism: Eupithecia pulchellata (assembly GCA_963931895.1). Classification (NCBI taxonomy): domain Eukaryota; kingdom Metazoa; phylum Arthropoda; class Insecta; order Lepidoptera; family Geometridae; genus Eupithecia; species Eupithecia pulchellata. The sequence continues at coordinate 47,149 of OZ007537.1, forward strand.
CATTTGCCGCCCGTAACGTCATTGAGTATTACCTAAGATCTTTGGCTAAAAAACAGCGCGAGGAGTCCGTTTACCACCCTATTTTGATGATACTTTCCTCCATATTAAACGTGTTTTTGTTTCTTTACTTTAAATTTCTTTTTGACTTTGTACCTGTGTCTAAATAAATGTTTTTCTATCTATCTTTCTATCTATTTGCATATTAGGTATATATTATATTTTCCTAAAATGTACCTACATACATGCTACATACATAGGATAGGTGCTTACCAAATAGTAAACGGCGATGAGATAGCATCCAGTTCTCCGTTTAATACAAAAACAAAAGTTCATTTTGGTAAATATACTGAGCTACAAAATGAAATAGGTACCTATGAGGACAAATTTAGGGTTTTGATTAAAAATCAGCAGTACGCAGTGGTTAAATTTTAAAACATTTAAATTCTGACTAAAAATAAATAAACAAACCAGTGGGGTGGGCCACCACAGAGCATATAATCACTACGTTCTAAGAGACGGCAGCTTCGTCCAGGGTGTTGAGCTAAACATGAATGTATGCAAACGAATACCAACCTAGAAATTCCAACAAAAAGGACTGCCAAAATAACGAATAAATATTTTTTGACAGTTCTAGTCATGTACACACCCAAATATCGATATCGATAGAATAGTGATGTACTTGCTATCGTTATCGATTAGATAGTGCTGTAGGTACCTACTCTGGTATTATACTATATTCTAATTGTGTACAGGGTAGTAAAACAATTTATCACATTAAATAGTCAGATATATTTAATTATCCACTTTAAAATATATTGCATTACATGTAAATACACCCAATATCTCAATTGGTACATAAACCAAATCTTCTACAAGCGATGTTTTCACCCAAAACCGACATCTGAAAAACATAATAGCAGTACATAAGTACACAGATACAAATATCCATCTTTAATGTATTGTAGACCTCTAGTGCCCATAACTTAAGCTCTGGTTAACTTGGGTCTAGACGATGCTGTGTGGATTGTCAAGCATTATATTCTTTTTCCTTTTATTTTATTTTTATTTATTTTTATTTATTCAGGACAACAAACAATTACACTCATAACTTACTATGAACATATTTAAACTTAAGTAGTCTTACTCTAAGTATAATCAGCACCGTTGTCCACGAATTATTACAATTACATAGTACCTAGGGCAAAACGGATAGGTGTTTATAAGTACAATTAACAATATCTCCTTACAAAAAAAGAAAACTTATATAAGTCTAATCAGTAGGTACATCACAAACAGCAGTTTATGTGCCTAAGAATGAAACGTGAATGTTCATTATTATTATTGATTCCTTCCCATAAAAAGCTATTTGGAAAATAATAAATAACAAACAATAGCATAGGTAGTACCTACAAGCAATATTGAATCGAATCAGTGCTGACCCTCGACGCAGACTGCGCCTAACAGTACCTTATTTTGTCACAAAACAAAGAGGTAAGTACAATACCGGTATATTTTAAATTAGATTTAACAACATGGTTTAATCATATGTGATCAACATTAATATGTCGATTACTTCTTTTCTGAATTGGCCTGAAGTACTTGCGAATAAATCGATGCTAGTAAAATGTTTGTTGAATAATGTCATTAATCTATTTAGAGGGGCACGCTTGTCAGCGTTTGTCTTACAAGGAATAGGTGCGAACAGGTTTTGTTGACGAACTTCTCGATTATAAGAGCGATAAGGTATATGTATGAATAACTGATTCATTAGTGTGTTACAGTCAAAATGAGATTGGCAAATTTTATACAATATAATAATAGTAGTCCTCCCTCTCGTGTTTAATGTACCTACCTATGTATACTGTATTTATTTAGAAGGATCTTTAGATGACTCAGAACGAAAACAGCGATCAATTTCATAGACTGCAAGAATTAACGTGGGACTGTCTCCAGCTGTGTAAATTAAATTGTGTGATAGGTAGAAAACCAGGCGGGGTAGTGAGATGATTTAGGTGGACGTAGAGGAATTACATGATCTAAAAACCTCAAAAATAAAAAATAAAATCAATGGAAACACTGAATATCTATCTAACTATACCTAGGTGAACCGGAAGTATTCACAGTTTTGTACAACATATTTAGAGAAACGTTAACAGAAAAAGGCGGGTGTAAAATATCAATAGGTACCTTTTAAAGGATTATTTGTCAGCGGTTCACACATGCATAAGTCTATGTTTGGCAAAAATAAATAAATTCAAAGTTCTATTCACACTGTTTTTTAGTAAATTAAATTGTTTGCCACGTAATAGGTGGTCATCCCAGTCATACATGGGCAGATTAAAGTCACCAACAATGTATAATAACTCCAATGGAACGCTTTCTAATAATAAAATAACCGTAGGGCATTCAAAAATATTTGGTAACAACTAACACTCTGAGCTGGTGGAATATATACACGCCACAGATAATATAAAACCTAACTTTAGACTTGATTTTCATTAGAACATATTCCACTGACGCAGGCATGGGATCACCATCATCGCTAGAAATATCGAGGGTAGGGGCGAGGAATGCGCGCTCCGCATGAATACCACGGCGCACCGCCACCAGCATGCCACCACCGCCCTTCCACAGAACACTCATATCCTATCCGACGTCCTTCTTACCAATGCTAGCCGTATATCAGTGTACATCGAGAGTCAAAAATATCACTAATCTCAGGTGAGATAAGTTTCCGACAATACAATCACGTCGTAAGACCCCGGCAAAACATTAATGTAGAGGCTTATAAAGTATGTATTTACGTTCCGAGTCCTCTGCAGTTTTGTTAATAGATAGTTATGTAAAACATTTTTATAGAATAAAATGTATGTAGTTTTACTATGAGAAAAAGTAGAACAAAATTAAACGAGAAGGACTACTTATGACCATAATAACTGTGGTTAAAAAAAGAAATATTCGATGTTGTAGCACAGAAATGCATAACTGAGAAAAAAAAACTCAACAATACTAACTAGAATACGAAGTTATTCAGATATGAATAATTTGTCATTTTGTTAACTAGAATGTGAAATGTGTATATCCGTATTGCTTCGCCATCTCTCTCGTCTTACGGAATAGCACTTGTTCTTTAGGGTCAGGTGTTCATTGACATAAATTCTTTGCACCTGATTAGAGCTCATGTTTAGCTGATCCGTGGAAATCCCTTTGCGGAGACGAACAGCAGACAAGAAGTTGTCTCGGAGCAGCCGGCTGGAGAACTTGACGATCACGTTCTTTGGGCCAGAACTGGCGTTCGCCTGCGGAACTCGGTGTATGGCAACAATATCTTGCTGGGGAATGGAGAACTTAGCCAACTCAGCTATATTTCCTAATATGGCAACTAGGTCTTCACCACGTTTCTCCGGTAAGTTACAAATTTCAGCATTGTTTTGACGTGCTTGTTGCTCCATTACATCAAGTTTGGCTTCCAGATCTTCGATCCTCGAAGAATTATCCTGTATGAGGTTATTGCGCTGCTCGAGAACGGCTACACGTTGAGTAACATCGTCAGTCTTAGTCTTTAGATCCTCGTAGCTATCACTAACAAACTTGATAGTAGTCTTCAGCTCAGTGAAGTCTTCAATCATTCTAGTGAATTTTATATCCTGGACAGCAAACCATCTTTCCATAGTGGACACCATGGCGCGGAAATCAGATCGAAGTTCCTGCATCTCAGATTTCTTTCCTTTTCGCTGGGTAACGTGTTGCGGCGGTGATTCCGTTTCGATAAGGGAGAGCGCTCCATCAATGCTCATTTCGCGAGATCCTCCAGACTCGTGCACATTCCCACTCTGTTCTTCTATAAAGGTGCTATTCATTATTGACGTGGTGTGGAAGTTTCCAGAAAGGTAGTCTCTGTTTAGTGGTTAGTCTGTGTAAGCACACACACGCAGTGGATTGTATAGTGCCCGAACACGGTAGCAGCGTGTGATAACAATGAGCGCGCGCGGAGTGGTGTGACTCGACCGGCTTGCCCTAGCGCATGCGGCGGAATGATAATTAAAGTTTCTTATAATTTAAGTTGGCACCAGAGGGCAGAGTGCCCAGAATACTGAAATTTCTGTTTTCTATTAAAGTTTTATGTATGTGCGTTTTGTATATCCTCTTTGCCGTTCATAAAAAAATATATTTTGAATTTTGGATAAAATTTACAATGATAATTGACGAGAACCTCTGGCACTACTTGTACGGTTTTGCAATTTTTTTAAAACTCAGAAATTCTACGGAGTATCAGAAATGTGCTATCTTATCCCGGTAACGTGTGAACGAAGCCGCAAAGAGGAGCTGCTGGTTACTGCTTTTGCAAAATAGTGATACACTTCCACAATTACTTCCAACATTCGGATAGAGCGAGTAGGTTATAATAAGAGAGCCCACTCGCTAGATCCCAATATGTAGGGAGGTCTTTTAACTACAGTGGGTACATCGAACGCAACTTCACAACAATAACCGATGCAATAACCATATATAAGGTCAAGTAGATAGGTTAGGTAGGTACTTACGGGTCAGGGTCTAGTGGGAAACTTGAAAGAAGCATGTCCGTCTGTAACTTTATTTTTTCATAGACATCGTTTTTCTGAGGCCAGGACTGAAATTGTACTATGGCGATATACACGTAGTCGTTCTATTCTCTTTGGCGATATATATCTCTTATTACCAACAATTGAAATTTAATCTTATTTTTTAAAGTTGGCATGTTTCCTGACATAAATTTTATTGACTTTCAATGAGAATAAAACCACTAGGTATGAATTTGTCAATAGCGGCCTATGATGGCGGCTTTGTCAGAAATTTTCTTACGTTTGAATTTGCATCGGAATTTTAAACTGCTGATTTGTATAAAATATTTTTTTTTATTCGTGGTAAACGAAAGTTGCCCAAGCCGGACATGATTCTTTCAAGTTTTCCACTAGACCCTGACTGACCCGTAAGTACCTACTACATAGATACCTATCTTATTGATCCATTTTACGTGGTTATTGTTGTGAAGCTGAATTCGATGTACCCACTGTAGTTAAAAGACTCCCTACCTTCCATCGAGTGGGCTGTTCTTATAACCCACTCGCTGGATCCGAATATTGGATGGAAGGAAGTGTTTGTGTGTATAAATGTAAGACAATTTTGGATATCGTTTGTGTGGCGAGATAAAAACAGTATTGCGTTGCTCTGAAATCAAAGATTTATTTCAGTAAAAAAATAATACTAAATACAATTTATTACGTAGCTTATTATCTAATTATCTTACCTGAAATCAAAGAAACGACAATTAAAGTTTCTTTTTCCACTTTTTTACCTAATTTACAAATAATAATTGGAAATCGAATCTCTTGACTTTTATAAAAAAAAATAACCTCCATTCGTCTTTGAGCATGACATTGAATGACATCTCCGAAGTATCTGTCAGTGTCACAGGGTCAGTCAGTCAGTTTAGACAAAGCGCACCAAAATTCAAAGAAAGGAAATGTACTACTTAATTTTCTTTACATCTCCCCCCATCAAATAGGAAAATTTTCTCTTAAATTTTTACCTACAAAACGGAATGAGTTTTGTGATATGAAACAGATTTGATTCTGGTTTCCTATGACCTGTATCAATTTTGTAAATAGAATTTGATATCTTTTCAATTATTTTAAATGGACCTATCTTTAGCTCATCTAATTTCTTTCTGTTTAGCTTGTTACCGTTCTCGACATACACCAGTGGGGCTAAGATGCACGCCACGAGAGACGACACGCGCGAGACGAGTAATTTAGTCGTCGTCAGTTATTATCTCGTTTACTCTAAGATGCGCACCACGAGATACATAATATTCATTGTCGAGAAGTTCTTCTCGCGTAGAGATAGCCACTCAGACGAATACCCGTTTATTTCATTCAATTGTTTATGGTTTTAGTATGCTGCTAGGAAGAATTAGAATAACCTTCATAATTTTCACCTCCTTATTGATAGTTTGAACATTTTCACTGGCAGAATCGATGGTAGAATGGTGACAAAAAGGAGCAAATTCCTAAAAAAAAAAACAGAAACTATTTCAACATTTGCGCGCTCCCTGTCTCTACTTTTTGTACCGATTGCAAGAAGGCATCGCGTAAAACGTACCAAAAATAAAATATTAGTGCAGTTTAGTAGCAATAGTATTTTTTCTTATGCACTTGCCTCAAACAATCTTACAACAAGGCCAAGAAAATATGTAAGTAAGTACATACATTCATTGATTTGTCTGAACTTATTAAACACGCTACCGAGTGATTGTTTGTTTCATATGACCTAAAATATGTTTGTTATTCAATCCATTAAAGCCAAAATCATCTAGCTCAATTGATAAGGTAAAACGGACTTAGAAATCTTAGGCTCGACTTTGAAATTAGCTAGGTAATCCCGACAGCATCATTTGTCCTTACCTAACTATTCATCCGCTCTACCTACAAACTCTACCTATAATGCTATCTTTGTTTCAGACGGTAATCATCATCATCAAGCCAACCCAATACCACACACCAAATTAGAATAATATCATGTAGTAGACAGATAGACATTTTATTGGTAAAAATTAATTTATTACAAGTCAATATAAGAAGTTAGTATGCACTTAAAATAAAATAATATCACCTATAAAAAAAAAACAATGTGTATTATTTTAATTATCAATGCATTAAAAAGGGTTTGAATATTGTCTGCATTAGTGCCGGCTCCACAGCATCCAAGTCTTCTCCCAATTTCCCTTCTTCTAATAGAATCCTGTGACAACATTGTTTCTAGTCGCCTAGGCATTTTAAACTGCCCTTTAAGAACCCATTAGTACGCTCTATACCATTGCGTACTCTGCAATGCCAGTCTGTGAAACTTTGATCCCCGACATTTTGAGCATGTAAAATTGGTGTACTGAGCCAGGGCTCCAGTGGATACCCAGAGTCACCTGTAACAAAATCAAAAGTATATAGATAAATTCATACTTTAAAATCTGAATAAGATAAACATTATTACAAATAGGCTATAGGTTAAAACAGTAGCATGCACTTGTTCTTGCAGTTACAAGCAGCCACAACTTTACCAGCATAGAAATTGAATATAATGTATACGTAGGCTTTATGAGCTTTATTCTCGTTGATCTCGTTCGCTTAAAATTGCAGCAGAACCTACAACAAGATAAAATTATGTAAGCATATAATGTAGGTATGTATCAAAGTACCTAATTGGTACCTAAATTTGTAGTCAGCAAGCGATGGCATTATAGGTTACAACCGAGATGGGTTAGAATAAGGTAGGTAGGTACTCACTTTTATATGAGCAGGTACGCCAGAACTATTTTGCGGCTCCAAATCGGCCGTTAACCGGGAAATTAAATATTCCTTAATTGGTTTATTGATGCGCCATAGTCGATGAAACTCAGAATCGGGGACATTCAGAGGGTCACAAGCAAAACATCTCTTCCGGTCCTCTCTGGTATTAACAAATAATGTTCACATGGAACCGCGATAACCAACAAAATTCAAAGAAAAATTCATGAATATCTTCTCGTCAATTTTCTCGTGCTCAAATTGAAAGACGAGAGTTCTTCCCGCCCTAAACTGTCAAAAGTTGAGAAAATGTGGCGCGCATCTTAGCGTTTGACGGGTTTGACGAGAAAGGTGACCACAGATAAGATATACATTCACTTAAATCGTTCACGTGATGAGACGAGATGACTAAAGGTGGCGCATCCTAGCATCAGTCGAGAAATCGAGATAGCGCCATTTTTCACGAGATAACGAGTCGAGAAACGCTTCTCGTGGCGCGCATCTTAGGCCTACAGATCTCCTTTATTGAGATGACAGTGTGTTTTGTTTTTATCATATAATTTTTTATTGTAGTTGTGTGACTTAATTGAATTTTCAAAAGCTATTTTTCTATCTTTTAGCCAATCTAATTTTTTATTAATTTTTAGTTCTTTTGGCAATAATGAAACATCTGTTCCATCCAGCAAGTACTTCGGTGCAAATCCTATAGAAGAATGTACTGTGTTATTATATTTATCTACACAGTCATGGGCGATTGTTGTCCATGCTTTTTTATCACATTTTTCATTAATTTTACATCTGATTTTGTTAACTAGTGTTTCATTTAATCGCTCATTTAAGCCATTCGAAAATGGAGTATTAACTGCAGTAAATATCATTGTAATTGAATTTTCATTTAAAAACTTTTTGAATTCCTTTGAGTTGATTCCGGGGTATTGGTCTGTTAGAAGCATACCAATATCATGATATTGTGTTACTTTATTAATAAGTTTAACAAAATCATTTGCATTCTGTGTTTTTGAGGTCACAATGTAGGCATATCTAGTAAAATGATCCACTAATAGGTGTAGATATCTTTTAGTTGATCGTGATCCTCCAAATCCTCCAATCGTGTCTATCGAAACTATATCAAAAGGTTTTGTAGCCGGTCCCAGATGTGACATTAAACCATATTTTTCCTGTCCTCTTGTTTTATTTTTTATACATACTTCACAATTTCTACAGTACCTTTCAATGTTTTTTGTTAAATTTTTTGCTGTATATAATGTGCTAATCTGGTTTAGCATTTGTTTTACACCTAAATGAAACATGTTTTCATGTATATCTTTGATAAGATTGTTACTTAATTCTTCTGATAAAATAATTTTTTCACGTTTTCTATCCTTTTTACATAATTTTTTTGCAAAAGCAGTAACCAGCAGCTCCTCTTTGCGGCTTCGTTCCGTTCACACGGTGTCGGGATAAGATAGCACATATCTGATACTCAGGGAGTTTTCTGTGTTTAAGAAAAATTGCAAAACCGTACCAGTAGTTCCAGAGCTCTTCGTCATAAAAAAATTGTATTTGTGTTCTTATTTAGGTACTTAATGCTTTTATGTTTTTCAGATGTCCATTGTGGGTGAAAACATCGGGCGTAGAAGATTTGGTTTATGTAACAATTGAGAAATGGGATATATTTGCATGCATGTAATGCAATGTATTTTAATGTCTATAATTGAATATTATGTGACTAATACAATATGTGATTTATATTGTTTATTATTAGGTACCCTATAGACATCTGCATATAGTCATAGAATATAGTATCGAATACCAGAGTAGGTACAGCACCTTAGTAGTAATTTAGTTTAATTATTATTATTTTTTTAAATTTTATAGTTATTTATGTGGTAAAAATCTGATTGGTGTTTTTAAAAAATTATCGCTCATATTATTATTGTAAATTGCCTCCATTCCATGACTAAGACATTTCCATGAACTGGACACTGGCAGAAAAGTGGCAAATCAGACATTTTGCCATATCGAAGTAGTCAAGTCAAGGTACAGCACTATCTAATCGAAACCGATAGGTACCCGAATAGGTACATCACTATTCTACCGTTATGTTGGCAGTACAGCCTTTTTGTTGGAATTTCTAGATTGGTATTCGTTTGCTTGCATTCATGTTTTGCTCAATCTCATAGACGAAGCTACCGTCTCTTATATTATTATTATTAGTGCAATTATTCTATAACGTTGTGGTTTTATTCTCTTTGAAACAAACTTTGATAATTCTTTGTTCTATTGTCGACTCATTGCTCTGAAAAACGATCATAGACAATCGTTTTTCTGAGACTCATTGTCGACTTGACCAAGGAGTAAAGAACGGGCAGGTGTTATTCTCTTGACATAAAGAGAAAACCAATAAGTAACTAAGAAACGATAGAGATCCAATCATAGGAATTTGACATGAATTGATGGTTCTATTATCTGTCCATAACATAGAGGTAAAACGTAGGTACCTACTATCTAATTCTGCCAATGCTGCAAACAGCTGTAGGACGAAAGAAATGAATGGTGTTCAGAACCTCGCTCCTCAATACCTCGAGTGTAAGAACAGCGCGCTAGTTTACGCCGCGCGAGAGTAAAGTGAGCGACTTTGATTCGAGCATAACCGCGTGCTCACCGAAGTGAGGATTGGAACGGTGCGCTATTAGAAGTCGACTCTGAGAACGTCGCGCCAGTTGAAAGCGCCTGCCGTTGGTGTGGCACTGAGCGAGATATTTTATAGCTTGAAGCGCCGTTCTTTAAAAAGCAAAATCACGTTGCGTAAGTATTGTGTCTATCAGCACTTGCACATCCACTGCTCAATGGTTTTGCCATGATCACCACACTTGGCAGATGGATTGGTGATCGAAGCAAACATGTTCAAATACACAGAAGAAAGCTGCTGGTCACCTCTTGGGGCTACTCGGTAACCAAAAATCTTAGGCCTGCCTACTTAATTTATACATATTTAGCCTATACTTACAATAAGAGTAATTAATAAATAATAAAGCAGATAGGTCGGTTGCTGCCTGCATAGTTATGAAGGATCCTATACAATATATATCTACTTACTAACTAGTTATACCTAAATACTTTGAGTGTCACGCGCGCGTAGCAGCTCCACATAACAAGATGCATGGAAACATTTAGGATTCAGAGGGTGATATAATTTTTCAAATCGGTCCAATAGTTTCGGGGCCTATGCAATTAAAAAAAAAACATACAAATAATCAAATCTTTCCTCCTGTAGATGCACCGTTTCTATTTTTCATGAATGATTCGTGACATTGTAACAGGCGGCTTTGCATCCGCCTTGTTCTTTGCAAAAAATAAAATAAATTGTTGACCGAATGAGGTTCTAACATGAGACAAGGATAAAATTAGTTTTATAGTGAGAGCGAAATAGTCATGGAGCACACATTGATTGTCGATAATTGCCATAAAGTCCAACTTTAAAACTTGAATTTAAAATCTTATTTAATATTACTACCTAGTGCTTGTAGAATCAATTAGGTACTATGCAAGAAAATATTTGAACTATTAGTTGAGTTTAGTAGGTACGAATTGGATAGTGAACATACTATATTAACCCGGGAACGGTGACCTATATGTCTGTGAGACCGGGTCACTTGAAAAATTCGAATAACTTTTTCCCTGGCCGCCGTTTTTTGTCGCCATTTCGAGTAGCTGCCTCATTTCCCTTCCCCACCACCAGTTCACCGCGCGACTCTGTGCGGGCGCACATTTTTGAGTTTTGGCCCCAACCCGGTGCGATACACCGGGGTCACCGAATATGTAAGTAAAATATGCAGAGTTGAATTATTTAGTAAATTAATAAAATTTTTGTTTATTTTATGTAAGTTCATATAGTCTAGAAACTGAAAAGACTGAAAGAATTTCGATAATATGTTGATTGTTATGTATTCAAAGTTTTATAAAACCGTAGTGTAAAAACCAACTACTTTTATAGCGTTCTATGTGAAGTTGTATAATTATAAGAAAAAGTCATTAAACGAAGCCGTGATTAACGAAATATTGTTGTTTTAATGTCAAAATTTTTTTATTTAACAAAAAATATTGTCAGTAAATAAAAGATTTTGAAAAATCTTTCATTGAAAACCCCGGTGCGTGGAACCGGGGTCACCGAAGATGTAAGTCAAATCGACGTCACCGTTGGCGGGTTAAAATATATGAATTATATCTGATGGAAGAAAAAGCAGAAGTTGTAGAATCGGATTTCAGTAAAAAAATATTTAATAAAATATTAAATAAATTTTTACCTTCATAAGTTGATGAAAGTCACAAAATCATCAATTAATAATTTGAATACACTTAAGGGCATCCTGTTATTTAACTCCTATTGTTAACCTTAATTAAGTATAAAGAATTTTATTAACTCATTACAATATAACTATAGTTTAGTAACTTGTTAATAGTAAATTTATTCATGTATATATGTCCGAAAGGACAAATTGTTAACCAATTATGCTTGTGATTTACCCTAGAAACGTGTATTTTATTATTATTATTTCTTGATCATATTTTTTAAGGACTTTATTCACTTTATTCGAATATGCCAGTCCCATTAAACAAAAATAAACCTAACCCTTAATTTATTTTAATCATAATAATATTATACAACAAGGGCTTAGCGGCCTTGTACATAAGCGAGCAACTGGTATTTTATTATAATTAAAACTGATTTACGTTATTGTCAATACCGTTACGTGTACAAAAGTAAGTAGGGTAATATTATCGGTTCATAATAAACGCGACGTTTCAATAAAATATACAATATCGCCTAGACTGCACCATACGAAACGTAATTTTGCTTTTTAAAGAACGGCGCTTCAAGCTATTTAATATCTCGCTCAGTGTCACACCAACTGCAGGCGCTTTTAACTGGCGCGACGTTCTCAGAGTCGACTTCAAACAGCGCACCGTTCCGATCCTCACTTAGTGAGCACGCGGTTATGTATAGCTCGAATCAAAGTCGCTCACTTTACTCTCGCGCGGCGTAAACTAGCGCGCTGTTCTTACACTCGAGGTATTGAGGAGCGAGGTTCTGAACACCATTCAAAGAAATTACTCTTACCACGTACGTATTGGCTTGTACTATCTCAGCCGAGCCTCATCCCTGTGGAAAGTACAACCTTGATAAATTTTCTTTTCTCTTACATCTTCATATCGCTGACGATGTCATCATCATCATCATCATCCCATATCAGTCCACTGCTGGACATAGGCCTCCCCTAATGAGCGCCATAGCGCCGCTGACGACGTGACAAGACTTTATTTAGTAGGTTTAGTTATTGAAGGAGATATGTGCCAGCTTTTATAAAATTTACCTTTATACCAAACTAGCGGTCCGCCCGGCTTCGCACGGGTATAAAACAATAATTTCAGAAATTGACTGACTGGACTGGACTGTGAAACCCAACGTGATAGTGTGTATACACTATCACGTTGAGTTTCACAGTTTTCATACGGATACCTAACTTTATAGAAGCATTGGGGTTTTAGACATTGACTCGACACCCCTTAATGAAATGGCACTCCATATCTGACACTGGCCGTAGAGAAAAAGCAAGCAGCGAAATCCAAGGAACTTATACCCAACCTGGAATGTGCGTTGTCAGACAATCACTTGGTCAGAGAGAAATCCGGTCTGAGGGAGAAAGCGCTTAGATTCAGATTCAGATTCAATAACTTTATTTCTTTAGGCTTACAAAATAAGCACTTAGACAAGTCAAATTTCATACAGTTAATTATTATAACAAATAGAAATAAGGTGTTATTGATTTCTCTTCACTTCAATTTTTTGTCCACTAGTGGAAGAAGTGAAAAAGAAACCACTAGTACATTCATTTATAACTTATGTGTCTAATACAATGTTTTTTTTTTGCCTATCTAAATCTAAGTTTAAAATGATTTAGATACATGTCAATAATTATTTAGATACATGTATGTAGCTAAGCACAACATTCAATTTCTTACATGCTATTGTCGGTGTGGAATGGAGCGACATCTGGCCAAGCATTATTATCGTTAACGTAATCATCTATCGAGTAAAATGCTTTCTTAATAAGATTTTGTTTTATGTATTGTTTAAATTTACGAATAGGGAGCTCAGTTGCTTCAGATGGAAGCTTATTATAGAAACGCACGCAATTTCCCATAAATGACTTCCCTACCTTATGTAATCTGTACGATGGTATAAGTAATTTATTTTTGTTTCTGGTATTTCTAGCGTGAACATCACAGTTTTTCAAAAAGTTGTCTCTGTTTTTATGCGTATACATTAAATTTTCATAGATGTATTGTGATATTACTGTCAAGATATTTATTTCTTTAAATAATTCTCTCAAAGAATCGCGTGGCTTTAATTTATAAATCGTACGGATCGCCCTTTTTTGAAGTACAAAGATAGTCTGTATGTCTGCCGCCTGTCCCCATAGCAAAATACTATAGGACATAATACTATGGAAGTAACTGAAATAAACTAACCTAGCTGTATCGTCATCGGTAATATATCTAATTGTTCGAACTGCATAGGCTGCTGAACTAAGTCTGCCTGCGAGAGCATCAATTTGCGGTCTCCATTGCAGAGAGGAATCAATATTTAGCCCTAGGAAAATGGTAGAGTCTACAAGAGGAACTATCTCATCCCTTAGCATAATTTTAGTAGGGAAATCTCTTACATTTGGTAACATGAATTTTATGCATTTGGTTTTTTTAGCATTGAGTAAGAGGTTATTGGCGGTGAACCAATCAAGTATTTGTGACAGAGAACTATTTACGTCGTCATAATTATATTTATTTCTATCAACTTTAAAAATCAACGAAGTATCATCAGCAAATAAGACTATATCACAAAGATCTTTTGCTAAAAAAGGAAGATCATTTACATAAACTAAAAATAAAAATGGACCTAATATTGATCCTTGACTTCCAAACTTTTTGAATTCTATCAGACAGATATGATTGCATAAGGTCCAGTGCCTTGTTATTAATTCCATAATGTTTCAATTTACTAATTAAAGTACCATGATCTACACAATCAAAAGCTTTAGAAAGATCACAAAATATACCAATAGCGTTTTTTGCTTTATCCCAAGCATCGAATATATGTTTTAATAGAACTGTACCTGCATCTGTTGTCGATCTACCTTTGGTGAAGCCAAATTGATGTTTATGGAATAAACTATTAACGTTGAAGTGGCAGGTCAACTGAGTGAGAATTATTTTCTCAAAAATTTTGCTGAATTCGCTTCGAGATCCCTGTGTCCCTTTCTAAAGTGTTGCCAGGCGGATTATTCCCGAATTTAGTAGAAGTGGTAGGAACAAATAAATTTGACATGTCTTACTGAAAAGCATTAATTTTCGTTCTTTATATCTATACTAATATTATAAAGAGGAAAGATTTGATTGTTTGTATGTTTGTTTGTTTAAATTGAATAGGCTCCGAAACTACTGGACCAATTTGAAAAATTCTTTCACCATAAGGATCCTATATTTTTTTTCTGATGAATATACATATACAAATATACCTCTAGAATATTTTAAAAATTTTGGGATCCGCATGAAAAAATCTTTTTTTGTTAAATACTTGTACGAAACCGGGGCGGGTTGCTAGTCTATACTAATTTTATAATGAGGAAATGTTTGTTTGAGTTGAATAAGCTCCGAAACTACTGGACCGATTTTTTTTTACGTAAAGTAGAAAACCCACTTATTCAGGTTTTAATTGAAGTTTTTTATTTCAGCACAGTTTATTACTATATATAATTAAAAAAATCTGCTATGGTTACATCGATTACTGTATTTTTCACATAAAAAAAGCCATCGTAATCTATGTAGGGATAGTAGGTTGCGATGATTTACTCACTTAAGAGCGTGCCATACCTCAGCCAAAATTCAAATTTCGAGCAGGATGACAAGATTATGATTTTCGTATGAGTGAGAAGCACAGAGCGATTGACGTGCTCCGTATTTTGCTCCGCCAAAACTGTTATGCCTAATTACAAGTTATTTACACAACTAATTGAAAAAGTAAAAAGACGAAAACGAAGAAATTCTACTACGTTTCTTGACAAAACAAAAATCCAACAAAAAAATGAGGTGGTTCCTGAGATAAATAGCAAAATGTGTGCAAAACATGTATTTTTCAAAAAATAAAAGTATCGAGAAAATTTTCACCAATCGTGTTTTTGAAAAGACGGAATCCAAGATAAAAGTTCGAATTATCATTTACCTAAATATGAAGGTGGTAGCTTTCACAGATTCTGAGATAAATAACGATTTCTAACTATAAAATTACATAAGGTACACTCTTAATGACAGATTATGAGATCCCGAGATGTGGCTTTGGCAAGCTTTTGCTAGCCAAAGCAACGTCTTTTAACATCGCTTCCATTTCGTCTTCAGGTAAAAGAAAGTGATAGCACATGACCCTCACCCAGCATGAGCTCACGTCTAACGATGATAATATTGTGCTCTAATATAGTAGTTTATTTGAATACAGTGTGAAGTGACGGGCATTGAGACCTGTCTTCTTTCTGCGCCCCCATTATTTTCTACTCTTTGCCAAGATTTCGAGTTCTTTATATTTATTCTAACCGGCCACAGAGAATGGATACAGCAGATCAAAAACAAAAACTGATACTGCATAACCATACACTCGCCAGGGCTACAAAATCCTACCGAGATCTGTACACGAGCCTAAATGATGTACCAGAGACAAAGCTGTCAGAAGAAGATAGGTATCGGCAATATTTCTAAGAAAGGTAGGAGAAAGGTTTTTTCGAAACAAAGCACCCGGATCCGACAACACAAATGAATTCTTAATAGCTACCAAAGAAGCAATCATCACAGTTCTCACAATGATATTCAATGAAGTCATAAACCCGAAAAAAACCCGAAACATTATCTCCATACTAAATACATAAAAAGGGGGTAAAAATTGCAAAAGTAATTATTGGCCAATCAGCCTGATAACAAGATACATTATAAAATATTTTTCAAAACAATTCTTAGGCGGATTGCAAAACTTCTCGACGAGAACCAGCCAAAGGGTTGCCCAAAGCCCCTTAGAACACAAAAAAAGTAGGTATGGAAAGGTTGTTGCTAAAACATTTAAGATACAAGGATTATTAGAAACATTTAGAAACTTATCACTACAACCGTCAAACTGGAAAAGAACGAAAGCAGATCTTGAGGAAATATTTCAACACCTCGATTGGTAGAATTATAGCCTAAACATAAATGGAGATATACTAACACATCTAAGGTTTGCAGATGATCTGATAATTCGGTCCAATAAGCCTGAAGAACTCGCTAATATGATACAAAGAATGTGGAAAATAGAGCTATCTATTAATAGACTGAAAATTAAAGTTATATGTATGCGACTTTGTTTTATACTATGTTATGAAGAGCGCATTTCTGAGGTGTTCCCATTGGAACCAAGTCAGGATCTGATGGTGGGATCCCGGAGAAATCGAAGGAAACCCTCATTTTCGGAATTGGAGCTGGATCCGAGAGTTTACTGGAGGCGAAGCAGGAGCAGGATATGTAATAAAACACTGTTTTAACTGTATTGATCGCATATATTTTGTATTTTGTTATAACCTGACGTTTTGAAGGCTTTTCTGATTTGAATGCACTCTCTTCAAAGTGCGATGTGCAAACATGAATGTCTTGAGTTCCTGGCCGGCTATTTTCTAAGCCAATATTTTCTTACGATTCCCTCCGCCGGCTTTCGTTTCTTGGTAAACTAAAACAAGAAAAAATACGTAACTTATTAAGGTCACCACATCATCAGTGGTTCTGTGTCCGGTGGTCTTGTGTGGAGAGGTTCAAGTCCGTTAAGATGGACTTGCACCTCTAACTAAGGTCAACACGGGGCAGTGTGTCATATTTTTGTCAAAGTTTATTTTGAATCCAAAAATGGTTTTCAAATGGTTTTCGTAATAAAAAAGTCCTCTACACTTGCCCAATAGTTACACTTAGGTACCCATACTGACCTTACCTAATTTATCGATAACGTTCGATGTTCGATGATGTTCAACACTAGCACCGGTTTTTATGTCTGCGATGTGAATGAAATATTGAGAATATTGCAGGTTTCTACAGCTCACAATAAAGATGATTCAAAATAATAGGTTTTTACACACTTTATATCAAAATACAATGTACAATAGACACCAATTTAACGAAATGTTAGCCACTTACCGGTGTAAGGTTAGATTCGGCCTGTTTTTGCTTTGGCATAGGCCTCAGCCTGCTACAGAACACTTCATGGTACCTCTTCTATATGATTTTCAATTTATATTACAGTTTTGCTCAATAAATAAGTCGAAAATACGGGCAAAACATAAAAATCTCACAATGACTTCTCCTGACATGTAAACAAACCCGTTGAGTAGAATGGGCATCCGTGACAATGAAACCAGGAAGAGGGCGCTGATAAAAAGAGTGTGTATTGATTTTTCCTAACGTTAAACCACTGTTGTGAGAAAGAGACTGGTAGTCCAATATTGCTTCCGTGTCAAATTCGACAATTACAACAATTCCATATGATCGTTTTTCAGAGGCATTGACATAGAACAAATTGTTGACATTGACACATCAATATCACTGAACTTTTTTTTTACACATCATGCATTCTACTTAGATGTAAAGCGGAATGCTCGTCTTTGCTCCTGGTGTCACCAAGACTGGTTCAGTCTGAAAACCAGCGCTGTTTTGTACCCCGCTGCAAAACAGCATAAAGCTGAGACTGATCCATTTTGGCTCACCTCGGCAGCACTAACATGCCTAGATACATGTGGACAAGTAGGTAGGTAGGTACCTAGCTAGTTACGTTTATAGTTTAGTTTAATTTTAAATATTGATTTATACATACCTACTCTTTGGTTTTTTTTGTATAAGTTTATTTGTTATTGTATTTTTGTATGCTGCCTATGTTGGTGAACCAAATATTTTTTTATCTATCTATCTAATTTGCTATAATTGCCGTGTGGTGCCGGCGGTGCCGGCAAAGAATTTCACCACCCCAACTCTTCCTAATGGGAAATACTAAAGGAATGAAAGCCCATACTTGTAGGCCATTTTATTGTTGGTTGTTAGCGGATTAGGAAGTGTAAGCGCCAATCTTAAGTTGTATTACTAGAAATACGTTTATTAATAAGCCGTCAGCATATTCTACACACCAGTTTATATTAGAAGCACAAGCTAAACAAATCCTTGAAATAGTACTTTTTAATTTAACTGATTGTTCTTGTAATTTTTTAGAGCTGTACCAAGGGTGGACGTATAAAAAAGTGGTCAAATCCAGAAAATGGTCTCCATTAAAACTGGTGCGTATAAAATGTGGTCAAATCCAGAATTGGTCATATCTAGATGAAGTCACACAAATAAATGGTCACTGACCGCCTGAAGGAAACAAATATGTATAAACTTCCTTTTAAGACACTTGTATTGAGAATAGGTAACACTTTGGTTAGACGCTGCCTGCTGCTGCTTCTAAGATGTTGATGATACATCATCAATCACTTTGAGCTCTCCCCGATGATTGTGCGCACATGGCAAGTCTCCGTTGTCTCCTATGAATTAATTCTTAAGTTAATAAAAAATGTGTAATAAAAAAACAATCCCATTTAAAAAGTATTTGTGTACTTATCAATATTTGGAGTTAACAAAACACCCGGGGAGCCCACCGACGACGGAGGGAAACCTCTCGCTCAGCATGCGAGAGGACCCCTGTGTTCAGCAGTGCGCGTGTACGAGCTGATAATGGTGATCAAACAAAAATGGGTCTCTACAACTCCCCTGGGGAATCCCTGAAGGTGGATTGTTCCCATAACGATACCCATTAGACAATAACAACCTGCTGTGTTCTACTACTTAAGTAAGTGCGAAGCCGTTTCGTGAGATTCACTCCAGTTCCATGGTAGGCATCGCTGTGTATTCGTGAGATTCACTCTAGTTCCATGGTAGGCATCGCTGTGTATTCGCTGTACACGGTCAGCATCCAGAGAACACCCAGACCTGATATTTACAAAATAATAGCTTATTTAAAACCTTGGTTATCAATCAGTGACAGTGGATTCTAGCTACATTTTATGAGAAGATTCTTGGTCACTTAACAGTTATTTATAAATAGCAAAAATTTTGATATTTGTTGCTTTTTATTGCTGAAATATTAGAATGGATCGATTGTGACTTTGAAAATAATATCTACATTATATTTACACAGCTACTTTACATCTGCGTTTAAAGCCGCGGGCAGAAGGGAATCACTCAATTATATACATACATATGTATAGGTATGTCTAAAAAATCTGCGCAGCGCTTGAAGAGATATTTGGAACAGCCCCAACCTCCGGCTGGAGCAGGCCCTTCTCCGAGCGCTGCACATCTTGTCTCACGTTTCTCACCGATGCTTAGTAGCGCTAGGGAAAATATGATCCAAGAGTCTACATGGCACGCGGTGATCATAAGTAAGAAGAAGTTCACAGCGTGGTACATGAAGAGGTAAGCTATGAACAGCAATAACAGCGCCCCCCGGTCCTGAAACATTATCAATATCAGCATTACTTCATAATGAGGTTCGATGGCCGGCTTCAGCCCTCCGCTGCGCTCGTGCGCGGGAGATGTTCGAATGTGAACTATGGCATCCCGACGCACGCTATCTCGACCAAAAACTAAAAGTGAATCACACAGCTACTCTGGTAACAAAAGTTAGTTAAGAATTTACCGAAATTAAGCCGTATATGAAGATGCTGACGAAGACAAGCATCAGCGCCGATGTGACGATGGCTGCTCCAAACACGACCGTCATGGAAGTGCTGAGAGTGAAGTCCTCCCCCCAGGCCAAGTAACAGGACTTAGCAGTCCCCAGGGCGACGTCCATGCTGCAGAAGTACATGCTCGAAAGGCAGAAAATCTAGAAAGATGTAAGAGAATTTAAAGTTTCTTTCCTGGTGCTCATCTACGCTGGTGGATTGCTTAACTTTGACAAAAACCATTTAGATTAATTATATTACATTTGGCTCCCATAAATTGGTGGGGGGGAGTGATTTTTCAGCAGTAATATACATAGTTGTAAGAGATAACAGGTGGCTAATAACAAGTTCTCACTTATAAAATTCTGGTGCAACTGTGAACAGTGACTTTAATAAATATATTTACTTAAATATTAATCACCATCATTCGGCCCTAATCTGCCTGAAAGTAGAGTAGGCACTGGCACGTCTACGTTACTATCATCAAGTACCCCGGCTCCAGCCCAGGCGCAGGACTCTGTATGAAATCGTTTTATAATTATAAGATAAACAACTAATTAAATGTACTAACCGGGCTGTCGTAGTCCGTGTTTGGCTAAAAACTCTTTACAAATATTAGGTTTGAATAATAAATATTAAGTCTATATTATTTAAAGTACCTAAGTCTATTATAACTAATGCACAAAAGTGCACCAATGCTTTTATAAGTTTGGAGTGTAGGAGATTAATCGTACCGAGGTGCTTTTGAATAATCTTTGAGCATCACTGTTACCCCTCGCGGTACCAATTTACTAATTAGGTAAGATTAACAGTCTCACCGTCTAGCCTGTTCAAGACTACGCAGAGCCTTTTGGACGTGCGTTGCCTTTCTAATGCCAGGAGCAACATCCCTAAGTAAGTACTTTGTACCAGTCTCGTCAATGGTACCAGTTTTGTACTTTACGTGCTACTTTACAATATTACGTACCAGATATAACCCGGCAATTATATAGCATCCTATGCTTCGGTCTATACAATAACAACACCTTTCGAATCCCGCCATATTGAACCTATAATATTATAGAAGATAAAGTATTTTAAGGTTAGAAGCCGTAAACACACCCTACTCAATGAAATAACTCATCTAATAACAATTTTCGGCTCATTTATACACCACCTGTAAGACCACCTGTATATTTTGTGTATTTAAAAACTTTGTGGTAAGCGGACTTCTGGCATAAATTTCCACTTCTTTTTTGTTGCAATTATTGGGTTTATACCGAGACCATAGAGCGAGAATATCATTGACCTGCTTATAGACTGAGTTATAGACAAGCATGTCTGCCTGACAAGCATGGCTGCTGTCTAGGTCTCAGAAAAACGATTGTCTATGGAAGTGCCCTAAGCATGTACTTTCCTTGGATACCTATGTAAACAAATCGGTAGAACAACATGGCGGATTAGGGATGTTCACTTGTTCGTCTAGTCGATAACATTATATCGATGGACGAGCTTGTCTTTTTAATCGACATCAAAAAAGGAAAGGTTCTATGTTCAACTGTATATTTTTTTTGTATCAATGAGGGTGTGACCGTTTTTGTACTCACCAGTTAGCGCCACTGTAAAGTAAGGTCAGAACGAACTTACTTATAGGCGACGGGAAAATATATTTACATTTTTCAGCGACTCGCCCCGGCTTTGCACGGAAACCTCTTAAATTGTCAGTGTTCCTCTACTATATTATGCATGTATTATACATGTAAACCTACCTCTTAAATCACTCTATCTATTTAAAACAACCGCATCCAAATCCGTTGCGTAGTTTTAATGATTTAAGCATACATAGGGAAGGACAGACAGACAGCGGGATGCGACTTTGTTTTATACTATGTTATGAAGAGCGCATTTCTGAGGTGGTCCCATTGGAACCAAGTCAGGATCTGATGGTGGGATCCCGGAGAAATCGAAGGAAACCCTCATTTTCGGAATTGGAGCTGGATCCGAGAGTTTACTGGAGGTGAAGGAGCAGGATATGTAATAAAACACTGTTTTAACTGTATTGATCGCATATATTTTGTATTTTGTTATAAACTGACGTTTTGGAAGCTTTTCTGATTTGAATGCACTCTCTTCAAAGTGCGATGTGCAAACATGAATGTCTTGAGTTCCTGGCCGGATATTTTCTAAGCCAATATTTTCTTACGATTCCCTCCGCCGGCTTTCGTTTCTTGGTAAACTAAAACAAGAAAAAATACGTAAATTATTAAGGTCAACACATCATCAGTGGTTTTGTGTCCGGTGGTCTTGTGTGGAGAGGTTCAAGTCCGTTAAGATGGACTTGCACCTCTAAGGTCAACACTGGGCAGTGTGTCATATTTTTGTCAAAGTTTATTTTGAATCCAAAAATGGTTTTCAAATGGTTTTCGTACTATAAAAGTCCTCTACACTTGCCCAATAGTTACACTTAGGTACCCATACTGACCTTACCTAATTTATCGATAACGTTCGATGTTCGATGATGTTCAACACTAGCACCGGTTTTTATGTCTGCGATGTGAATGAAATATTGAGAATATTGCGGGTTTCTACAGCTCACAATAAAGATGATTCAAAATAATAGGTTTTTACACACTTTATATCAAAATACAATGTACAATAGACACCAATTAACGAAATGTTAGCCACTTACCGGTGTAAGGTTAGATTCGGCCTGTTATTGCTTTGGCATAGGCCTCAGCCTGCTACAGAACACTTCATGGTACCTTTTCTATATGATTTTCAATTTATATTACAGTTTTGCTCAATAAATAAGTCGAAAACACGGGCAAAACATAAAAATCTCACAATGACTTCTCCTGACATGTAAACAAACACGTTGAATAGAATGGGCATCCGTGACAATGAAACCAGGAAGAGGGCGCTGATAAAAAGAGTGTGTATTGATTTTTCCTAACGTTAAACCACTGTTGTGAGAAAGAGACTGGTAGTCCAATATTGCTTCCGTGTCAAATTCGACAATTACAACAATTCCATATGATCGTTTTTCAGAGGTCTAGGTACAGCACACTTTATTCTCTTTTCCAACATGGTTCGGATGAGTTAACGTCATTGATCTATGTATAGGAGGGTATAGGTATCGGTTAGGGCTCAGAATAACGATAGGGATGATCTTACTTCTTTGGTTAACATTTACTTGAAGAAAGCACAGACCTTCAAAATCGATGTATGTATGTTTTAGTGTTGCCGACATTAAAAAGAGCTCCGAGCTTAAACTATCTTTCCTTGAGGAACTAAGTCGTATACCAAATACGGCTTATTATAATCCACTGTAACTACTAAATTCAGATTCAGATTTAATCCTTATCAAGTTAGGATTCAAGTTATTGAAATGGGAAATGTAATCGTAATTGTACTAATCAAGTAGTTACATACTTCCAATGAATTTTTAACTTAGATCCTATTCATTACCTCTCTCAACTTGCCCCGCACCATTATTGCAATGATTTTCTAGTTCAAATGCGTAGCGTAGTTAGGTGTGTCCGGAAAGCGATAAATGTTAGGCTTCCTAGCCGCTGTTGTCAAAGCAACAAAGCTGATCACAGAACTTAAGATGAGCTTTACTTAAATGTACAAAAGTGGAGAACATTTATATTGCCCTCCTCTGAGTGGGGAGTCGACAAAGTGTGGGGTGCCGTGGGTACGTCGCGATTTATGTTGATGTGTAAAACATAGGTAGGTAGGAACATTTGAATATTTCAATAACAATAATTGGCCCCGCGTGCTATGGCGTGAAAGATATATTCAGGGAAAAATGGGAAAACAAAAAAAATATCTTTTGTGAAATTAAGCGTGCTCCGTTCCGTGAGTACCGCGACACGGGGAGTTAACTGTTACATTAAGACAGATGAGACAGCGTTTGGAGATTCTGCGTTTATGAGGATTCAATTGTTCACAAAAAATAAACAGTGGTGGATCATTTCCGGCTGCATCGAGCAAACCGTTATCCAAAGAAAGCAGATGTTAAGACACTCGAGTCCCGATCATACAAACCGTCAAAATAGTATTTATCTAGGTTGCAGCCATAAACTTCTCTCAAATTACTATTAAATTAAATCTAATTGCATTTTACATCATAGAAGACAATATCATGTTTTCTTAGTAGGTATGTGTATTTATAAGTTTTTTTAAACATGCATATGGCAGGAACCTAAATAAATACTATTCATATGTACCTACAGATGAAACCAAACCGTGGTGAAAATATTCTCAAATTATAAACGGTTTTGGTACTACGTTTGTATGGGCAATTCAACCGTCGCCGAAGCTAACTACTTAAGAGGCCAGCGGAGGACGAATTGCCCATACAAACGTAATACCAAAATTATTTCTAATTCAAGCATATTACCACTTTATTATTGTATTATTTGTATTCGATTAGTGTTCATATAGGTTCCTAGGTAGATAGTTTTTTTTCAAAATACTTACCTAAAATTAAATGAAAGCCAATCGCGTTTTGCATATTTTTATGCCAAAATTGACAAGTTTTCTCCCTATCTGTTTCTTATTAAAAACAACAATATCTTACGTGTTGTTTGTTAAGGAACATAGCTTATATTGTCTAGTTACAGAATAACCATACTATGTGAAGAATACAAAAAGTTTTCATTCATCATTTTTGGTATTACGGAACACAACCAAATTCATACCAAATTTTAAACGACTAATATTGCTATCGCGTCGTCGTCGTCCCGCGCGCGCCAGCTAAACAGAGATAGCGATATTCGGGGCGATTTTTGCACGCGCCTCGAGTTGAAGTTGCGAGCGAGGGTCGCCGGGTTCTTAAGTAGTTATTATTTGTTTACTAAGTAACTCATACGATTTTCAAAACCAATTACACAAGTTGCCTTAGAGTAAAAACATAATATATTGTTAACTTATTATTATTAAACATAAATATTTTATAAGTTTAAATTATGAAAACATTTTATAAAATAAGTTAATTTAGAATTAATCAATAAAATTTTGTTTTCGATCAGTGAA
The DNA here is from genome assembly GCA_963931895.1 of Eupithecia pulchellata. NCBI lineage: Eukaryota > Metazoa > Arthropoda > Insecta > Lepidoptera > Geometridae > Eupithecia > Eupithecia pulchellata. The sequence continues at coordinate 72,302 of OZ007537.1, forward strand.
GTAAATATGTTACTTAGTTAAAATAATTAATAAGATTTCCATAATTTTGAAATGATTATGAACAAAATAAAGAGGCATCCTTTCATTCGTCTCTTGCAAAATCTGTGAAATCGGTAAAAAGTTAACTATTTATTTTAAAATATTAGGTCCTTACATATGAAATTGGCGTTTTGTATGGGAGGAACAAAAAGTCGAATATTTTTTAATATAATATATTTAATTAATCAAAGTATGAACCATTATTTTCTATGCACTTTTGCCATCTTATAGGTAGTTCATTGATCCCTTTACTAAAAAAACCAGTCGGACGGGAATCAATAAAATCTTTGAAGGCGATTTGGACTGCCCCATCGGAGTTGAATTTTTTCCCTTGCAAGAAGTTATCCAAATTTCGAAAAAAATGGTAATCTGTTGGAGCAAGGTCCGGGGAGTACGGAGGATGTCTTAGACTTTCCAATTGAAGCTCTTCTAATTTAGTAGCCGTCTGTTGCGCAGTGTGTGGTCTAGCGTTGTCGTGAAGCAGCAGTGGCGTGGAGCGATTGACCAGCCCTGATTCTTTAGCCGCTAGCTTTTCCATCATGGTTTGCAATTGCTGACAATAGACATCAGCCGTAATAGTCTGGCCAGATTTGAGAAAACTGTAATGAACAATACCGGCACTAGTCCACCAAACGCTTACAAGTAACTTTTTTGGGGTTAATTTTCGCTTGGGGCAGGATTTGGCTGGCTGGCCAGGATCCAACCATTGCGCTGAGCGCTTCCGATTATCGTAATGAACCCATTTTTCATCACAGGTAATGATTCGGTTTAAAATACCTTCATTATTGTGCCGGTTTAGTAATGTAACGCAGCAGTCGACGCGCGTTTGCCGGTTTGCTTCAGTCAATTCGTGAGGTACCCACCTTTCAAGCTTTTTAATCTTCCCAATTTGCTTCAAGTGAATTAAAACAGTTTTATCACTAACACCGCAGCCTGCAGCTAACTCGGACGTGGTTTGCGATGGATCCGCTTCCAAAGAGGAGAAATTTGTGATTAAAGTGGCCAGTACGAAAAACGCCAATTTCATATGTAAGGACCTAATATACAATCTTGCGACATCAATAACGTCGTTATTAGATTATGTTTTTGATTTTTAAAGAGTCATTATATTCCGAAGAATCAGAATTTAGCCAAACTCACTCCTCTTAGTTATGTCAAGTCGTTGCCGCAGTCAGTGGAAGTCTCACGAGCAATCATCATAACATCTCTTGTAATAGGTACCCGAACATTGTTATTTTTGAGAGCTTTAAACATGAGTAGGTACATATCTGAGTGACGTATCCATCGTTAGGGACCCCGCCCCGGTCGCGAGGGTCTCGGCATGTCGAGTGCCTGTTGTTTTCAATCCTCGATACAAGTTGACTCGAATAGGTCTTGTAATGGATTGGGCGAACTTGACACTGCACTATAGTGCCCATGGATTTGCACATTTTGGTACTACGGTTGTATGGGAAATTCAACCGTCGCGACGGTTGAATTTCCCGGCGACGCGTTGAACTGCGTTGAACTGTAGAATCACCGGTGGCGGTGACGGTGATGGCGGTAGCTGCGGTGACGGCGGCTGCGGTGATGGCGGTGGCTGCGGTGACGGCGGCTGCGGTGATGGTGGTAGCTGCGGTGACGGCGGCTACGGCGACGGCGGCTGCGGTGACGGCGACTTTGGTGATGGCGACTGCTGTGACGGTGGCTGCGGTGACGGCGCCACTGACAGCTGTGTCGGGGGCTGGCCTGGCATGCTCAAGTAGTAGCTTCGTATCACCAGAAGAGAGTATAACGACAGCACTAAAATTATGGAAAACAAAATAAAATGATGTAGCCTAAGAATGAAGAATATTATAATCCTTTATTATGTTTTATTATTTTAAGGATGGAGGCATTTTTAAAATTACCTACGTTAGTTACGTTACTAAAAGCAAATATATCTTATTATATAGAAACAACCATAATATTGAGAGCGTTTCCGTGGAACAATAGTTATTGCCATAATTTTTCAATTTAAATTTTTTCCACCTAAAAAAACAAACCGATAACAAACAATCTTTACAACGAAAACTAGCCATATCATGGCAAGTTTATAAATTTAAAAACTATCTAGTGCTCCTGTGATGCGCAACATTTACAAAGACGGGAGTCAAATGTTAGTGTAGAGGCTGGGTAGAAAACTAACAGTGAAAGATACAGAAAAGGATAATAATGATCCCCACGCCCACGATGCAGTAGACGAGGATGGCCACGGCTTCCACCACCTGGATCACGAGCCGGTACACCAACGTGATCCACAGCAGGTCCTTTCTATTCTGAAACATTGATCATTAAGATTCCTGTAGAAAAATACCTTTTGTACCCCGACGACCTCTGTGAACATTCACTCAGTATCGTCTTGCCCCATACTTAGCAGAGCTTGTGTTATAACTATTAGGATAACTGATAGTTAAGACGTTATTATAGATAAGTTGACTCGGTACACTATATTATGGCTCGGTAAACGTAGTGTAGGACGCCCTCTTGCCAGGTGGGATGACGATCTGCGAAAGACTGTTGGCAGATGCTGGATGCGAAAAACAGAAGACAGGGCGATATATGGCGCTCATTAGAGGAGGCATATGCCTTTGGACTAACATGGGCTGATGATGATGATGGTGATAGATATTATATTATTTTAGATATACGTACATTGAAAAGATCCAGAACAAATAACCATGTTCACATTTATTGCCAGAGATCGCCAAATCTAATGAACAGGTTTCCAATATACCTTTGTTAAGCCGTGGAGAAGCACGATGTTGAAGCCGATGTTTATGATGGAGAGGACGACCAGCAAGTAGAAGTTGATCAGAGAGTTTTCCGTCCAGGCCTTGAGCTGGTTGGTGCCCTGCATCACGGCCGTGACAGCGTTGGCAATCTACAAGACATATTTAAAATGATGTTCTTCTGTGCAATGTGTTTCTTGTCCCCCCCCCAAACCGCACTGGAACAGCGTGATGTTCCGAGTTCTCCCTTCCCAGCATAGTCATAAATAATGAACAAAGGCCCTCAAAGCTCGGCGACTCTTCCGGCTGTGCTGGTGTTGAAGGGCTCCACGTCAGCCCTGGGGTCATTCCGTTAACTAAGAATTACAGAACGAGAGACCGACAAACGACCCAAGTGCCAAAAAAGGATACCGAAACTTTGCTTAACATTAATACTTACAATGTCAGGAATTCTTTTGTTAGACTTTGAAGTCAGACAAAATACATTTAGAAGTAGTGCTATAGGAGATATAAAGTGGGTATAGGTAGTTGGCGAGGTAGGTAAGAAGAAAAGAAGAAGAAACCCTTGAAAGGAAAAACAATCTCTTTTATTTCTATGGACAAGGAACAGGCTCTTTATATGTATGGCATAGAATAGAATAGAATATACTTTAGTGCACAAAAATTGTACATAGGCGAACATAACGCTACATAGCATTCTCTACCTGTTTAACTTTGGGTAGTGTGGGCAAAATTTTGTAGGTAGTGCTAGGTAATAAAAATTACAGGAAATAAATAAACTACAATCTATAGGGCATGAAACTAACATTTATAAAAACTACATAATAAACATATCAATTCACATATTCACTTACTAAGTTTATAAATAAAAATTGTTTTATCCGTTCACTGACTTTACCAGATAAAATAGGAAGTCGTAAAATTGCAAACATGATCTAGTTAATCAGGTACCTACGGAAACTTACCAAAGAATACATAGCGATGATGTAGCATCCTACTTTTAATTTGATACTAAAGCAACATTTTGTAAAAGTTAGATTCATTAGTAATCAGAAGTATCTTTCTGTAGACACTGTTATCCTAATATTTGTAAATATTTATCCCAACATTTTTGAATAGTTTTAGTTTTGCCACAGAGTACTTTCCTATCTCATCCCTACAGGAGGATGTTGCAGGAAAATTAAAGTTGGTTTAGTAATATCGAGCCCACAAAAAACTTAAATTTATTAATTTCAATAATTTATTAGTCTCACGTTGTCAAGTGGTTCCGGCCGCGGCCTGGCTGGATCATTGTTGTCATTTATTCGGTTGATTCAAAGTACGAGAACATTGAGTTGGATCACCTTATATATCTTTCAGCAATAAGGCTTTTGGAAATTTAACCATTATGATAATCAACCCAAATTACCAGAGGCATTAACGAAGTTTATAAACTAAAAGTTATACTCTTATATAATAATATTAATAACTCACTTATTTATGATGGTCTTCTAATATAGTTGCTAAGGAGTAGTATTCCTCACCCTGACTTATGTCTATTAGAGAGGAGAGAGTGGGAAATACCTATATCTTAACTTAGCATACTTTTTTGAATAAGGGGTAAATCTTTTGCGGTAAATCCCATGAACAAACAAAAGTCACGCTGTATAATATGTTTGACATAAAGGTACCATAGAGATTCAATACAGGTTAATAAGTACTTTGTGAAAGGCGACATCTATGAAAGTATTATATTCTTATTAATTTACGTGTTGAGTCATGGTTTGTCAACAATTCTACATTGTCTGTGTAGTCTGTATTTTATTGCAGAAGCGTATAGAATGACGCCAAGCACAGCCATGCATCTAACCACTTGTTTGGCACTGTCTTGCTAATCTAAACCCCCTATTATATGCAAAGTACTAGACAGGGCCGTAGCCAGAAATACTATTCGGGGGGGGGGGGGGAGTTAAGCCTTTAACCAACCCGGGTCAATAATGCATCTTCATATTATGCTAGTCCACGGTTGGACGTAACAAAAGAACTTGCGTCTACCTCACCGACAAAATTTCATAACGAGCCGTTCAGCAGCATTGGCATGAAAAGATAACAGTCTTATTAACAAATTACTCTTGTTTTTTATTATATTAATTTATTATTATTTATTTGTTGATTGGGAGTACGCCGCAGAGGCAGGCGGTTTGCTGGGCGTGAATACTAACTAAACTTTGTTGTACACTAAGATAAAGTAGCCTTCGTTCCGGTGGCTGTACTAAAGTAGTCCGAAATAAATAAATAATGCCGGACAATCCACACAACTTCACGTAGCCCCAAGCTAAGCAGAGCTTGTGTTATGGGTACTAGAAGACTGATGCATAATACAATATTTTAACTATACATAGAAAACTATCAAAACACCCAAAAACATTTCTGGAGATAGTACAAACATTTGTCCCAAGGCGGGAAACGAACCTCCTGAGTCGCGGGCAGACCTTCGCCTTTCGCCTATCGCTCCACAGAGGTCGCAAAAATATTATATTCCACCAGGTTTTGCAATTTTGTAGGTTTTCCTTTCAAAGCATAAAGCTTTTATTATCATTCCATTAAATAACAAGATCCCAGGCGCTCGTCATTAAGAAGGCTAATAAATGTTGGACATCAGTCATTCCGTCTGTTTGCCTTTGTCTCCCGAATCGAAAATCTGCTATAATTCTCCCATCAAGTCGCTCCTAAAGTGAATATTTATTTAAGGCAAAGTGCACACGTTGCGGTGCGGTAAAACCTACTTCATTGAGATTCAAAAATATATCTACACTTTCTTCGATACATTACCATCCATCATATTCCTACAGTTACATTTTCTACGAAGAAACTTACAGCTCTCGACTAACCTACCAGAAATAACAAAGGCCATCTACATATTCCCATCACAATTAATTTTTCACCTCTTATGTTAGAAAATGCGCATGTTTAGTTTACCTACTGTACAAAATAAATATTTTCATGGATATTATATTATGCTCTTCTTAAAAACACCTGCAGATTACGTCTACAACGTTACTATATTAATAAGGAACAGCTGTTGCGACTCGCAAGACGGATCTTGGGGACTAATTCGTTTCCTAACGATCAATTTCATACTATACAATTAACAATATTAGAAAAAACTATACTTAACGCAAGTTTATCATGCGTTTATTTATTCGCATCATACCTCATCGCGCCGTAACGTCAGTTGTTTCCTTTGATGGAAAGAGAAGAGGCGTAATATTTAATTTAGGGTTCTGTTATTGTTCGATGTAGCGACGCGACGCGACGACGAGCGAGTAAAGGACAACGACGATTTCACGGGATAATGAAAAATTGAACAGTCTGTTCTTTGAGCGACTAGCTTCATTCTGCTTAGGGCGGCCTACGCGTTTTCTCTCAGCACCTACCTACTGAGTCTTTTATGCTGTTCTTAGTCAATACCTACCTTTTATAACCGGCCTCATAGGAAGTTCTAGATTCGGCTCCAAATTTATCCGTTCGGTGTTGATAAATTCAGAAGTTTTGGCGTGACAACATCCATAGAGCAAACAACTAATTCCAAAATTGTACATTAAGAAACAAAAGTATTATGTCGGTACCTGAGATCTAGTCTGGAGCGGCGGCGCTCGCCCTCCGACGCAGTAACGCAGTGGTGACAAGTACCCCTTTCCATGACTCGTTTGTGTTGCTCAACTTTTTAACAACAACAAAACAAAAAGGTCTTGGTAAAAAAGCTTAAATAAATAACATCGCATTCGGCTTTACTTCCAAAAGTCTATAAATAATTCCGGAATAAATAGAGCCGAGTCGATTGCATTTCATTCGGAAAAGTGAAATTATAACGTGCTCTTTTCCTACCTACTTTTTTACCAAGAGAATTTTAAAAATTCTCAAATCAAATCATTTATTTGCCGAATACATTATTACAACTACAGTAGTGTCTATGTATTCAACCCGTAAGCAAGTGTGCAAATATTAATAGTATTGAATAGTTTACAAAAAATAATCATATAATTAAGTTGGCAATGGTAATCAATTAAATAAAAATAATAATTATGTCAATATAAATCAAAATAATAAAAAACTATGAGACATCTATGAACTATGAGACTATGAGACATCATTCGTATTGGAAAATAATTAATTATTTTGATAAGGTTCCCCGTTCCGACCCAAATGAAACTAGAGATTTAGAACCTATACCCCTAGTTCTAGAGAAGCATATTCTGCAGGGTCCGTTTAATGTGTGGATGAGGCAGGTCATTTGCTTTTAGCCCAGCTTCCGCCCGTGGCTTCGCACGCATCTTACGTCCCTGCCAAATTTGATCAAGTTCCGTTCAGCCGTTTACGCCTAAATGATTAGTAAAAGTTAAATATCTACAAATTTTTAATATCTGTTCTATCACAAATTACTTTTAATATGTAAATTTTACAAAATTGCTGAAACTGGTTTCTATCGCCTGTAAAGCTTTCAATTGCATTAGCTTATAAACGTCTCTCTAAACTGACTTTACTGCATTTGATACCATGATCGGATTTATCCTCAGTAAAACGAGCTGTGAGCAATGAGCTTTGTGCGCTCTCAACCATTTCGTAAGGAGCTTTGTAACGCTCGTTCTTGAGGTGACCCCATCTCCCCGGAGCGGACCGGAGTGCCAATCCATCTATCACCAAAATGTTCATTCATCATCTCTCTAACCACTCGCCTCTCATGACTCTTATGAGCTCGGACCCCGTCGTTCTGGAAATACACATGTCGCATCCTGGCTTGTGGCAAATTCTACAAACACATTGTTTAACGACATATTTCCTAGCATTTAAAGTGCCGAACCTTTTATAAAAAATCTGCTCCCTAGAAGACTAGCTGTGGAATCCCATACCAACAAATTACTCTGGAGATGTCCTTCTAGACCAGTTTCTGAGACCAGGTGAAGTAAATTTTTCCGACTGTACATTCCGTTATTCGAGATGTTTGTGTCGTCGGAAAATAATATGATAAACAAAATTCTTCAATGCCTATCCATTTCTTCCCTAAGCCAGCGGAGAAACTCCAAGCACCTTTCATTACCACCTGGATGAAAGTTTTGAACAACTCGCCCGTAACGATAGCACTTGTATTTTTGTTTTTAAGAGCTGCGAAAATGGTACTCCGGCAACTTGAAGGTTTGTTTCTGCTTCGCGATTTGGAGTACCTACTCGGACATGATGCGAAACACGACAACATCGCTAGTTCTTCGTACACGATTCGTGGACTTTGTTTCATTAATTTTTCACAACTTCCAGTTGCTTATAAATAACTCAATATTCTTAGTGCCTTATTCCGAGGGTAGAGAGTGCTGTGCTGCGGATATTTGTTTTGAGCCCATTTAATTGTACAATGTCCGACTTTTATATACTACTAGGGGACCCCTCCACAGCTTCGCACGGGTATTAAAGTAGTTGCGGATCCCATTAAATTCAAACAAACGAACAATATATTTTTTTACTATTTATAATATTAGTATAATTATAAACTACTAGCGGTCCGCCCCGGCTTCGCACGGGTATTTAACAAAAAATATTTTTTCGTGCGGAACCCAAATTTTTTTAAAATATTTTAAAGCCTATGTTCATCACAGAAAATTTTGAATTTTAATGGTGAAAGAATTTTTCAAATCGGTTTCGGAGCCTATTCAAACAAGTAAACAATCAATCTCTCCTCTTCATAATATTATATTATTATTATTATTAGTATGTATAGACTTCTTATTTTTTTAATATTTTTTAGTTTATCCTGATAATGCCTCAATGAAATCAAATAGGTAATAATTATGTAGGAATTCCTAGAAAGATCATTACTATTAACATAAACCAACGCATCATGGAGTACTGATCATTATTATAATAATACCGGCGGCATAAATACAAACAAGATCTGTGTTCATGCCGGCCCGGTTTCGCTGATTTCTTTACATTGTAAAATTTTACGATCTTTTTCAAAATATTTCTATGCTTTTCTAAGAGCATCGATCAGACGCTCAGATTCTAGTCTTGATTTTTATAGTATCACCACAGACCACAGTATTCCGCTAACAAAACAAAATTAAGTTTCACACATAACGACCAAAAAGTTTTAACAGGACATTCTCATACAAAAATAGCAATAAAGTAAATATTAGCTTTTTCGTTTCAGTTTTAGTAATAGTTTTTTAAGAATATTGATCCTTATGTAGATTCTTATTAGCAACACAATCAATTGCTTCAATGATTCAGGGTATACAGTTATCTGAACAATTGTTTGGGTCGATATCCGTCAAAGTACAAGATTAAAAACAAAATATGCAATTATTGCTTTCTTATAAATAAAGAAGCTTGACTCCTTTCGTAACTTTTCTCTGGCTCCCGTGGTTTTAGACTGAGCCATCACCGCCTTCTCTAAAACCACGCTCTATAGTTATTCTGTGAAGTAGCCTGCACGAAGCAACGACGCCGAAGTCGCGTCGTTAGCGGTGCTACATTTTGTCGCCACGTCGCGTCGTCGCGCATTCGAGCCCGCTCCTATAGCGCTCGAGTTGCGCTCCCCTTTGACGTGTCAAAGTTCCTCAGTCGTAATTAGCCGACACTTGTAAACGTCCGCGGTTGTTTCTGATGTTGGTTTCACGTATCAAAGACATCTAATGAAACAGGCAGAACTTATAGCATGCAGTACAGTAATCCCTTCTTACATTGTGTTTACAATTTTTTATATCAATTAGTTGTAAGTACTTTTAAAATCGTAATAATATCGGTCCTAGGTACTATCCTATTAAAAATTTAACTATTTCTTATACTTTAAATTTTATGATAATTTCTAAAAAAAATAATGAATTTTATCATCATTAACTCATCATTAACTTAACGTATTCAGTGACCGGCCTCGGCGCGGCGCGGCGGTGCTACGTCCGGCGCGCCGGCGCCGCTCTGCCGACGCTGCTCGAGGTGGATATGTGCGCCTATAAAAGTTACCATAACTTAAAGTATTTGAATCACTTTTATCAATGTCGAAATAAACTTGCATCTTGTACTTTTGTCGAGTCAGTAATCGAATCCGGCGGTTGTCATGGCGGCAGTAACGCGACACCGTGCGAAGTCGCGCTCGGTCGCGCGTCACGCGTCGTCGCATCCGAGACGGGATTGCTGCACTGCATCGCAACTGCCCACTATCTGAGTATATACGCCATTTGAGGCGTTTATACTTTAATAGTATCGAGTGACTTAGCTGTTTTCTTCTTTGCAAAAAGTGCTAAAACAGCCGACCAACTATCAACTTGAGCTATGACCTATAATCATGAGCATGATTTTGGTTTCTTCTAGTTTTAGGTACTTAGGTAACTTTCTACAACCCTGTTTCACTATTCGCCTACCTATAAACTGAAAATAAAACACCTATGTAAGCATAAACTATACTAAAACTTTGTGTTCCTACCCATCCATGGAATTCATCATCAGCCTATGTTAGTCCACTGCTGGACATAGGCCTCCCCTAATGAGCGCCATAGCGCCCTGTCTCCGGCTTGTCGCATCCAGCATCTGCCAGCAGTCTTTCGCAGATCGTCATCCCATCTGGCAGGAGGGCGTCCTACACTACGTTTACCGAGTCGCGGTCTCCACTCGAGAACACGTTTACCCCAGCGGTTATCGGTTCTTCGCGAAATATGGCCGGCCCACTGCCACTTCAGTTTGCTAATTATCTGAGCTATGTCGATGACTTTAGTTCACGTAGTAGAAACTCCGAGCATAGCTCTTTCCATAGCTCGCTGAGCGACTTTGAACTGGTGGACCAACCCTGTCGTAGTGTCCACTTCTCAGCTCCGTAGGTCAATAACTGGTAGGACGCACTGATTAAAAACTTTCGTTTTTAAACATTCATGGAATTAAGAGGAATAAATAATCGACTAAAAAACAGCTATTAATTGTTTTTTAAAACAATTAATAACTTATCAAGTAGAAAGATAACAATGACATCGTATAGGTATTCAAGCAATATTTCTGTGTGTATTCGTATTTTGAAATCGTCAACGGAATAAAGTCAGGAATATGTTTCACACCCGTCGCCCGAGAACAACCACAGCCTCCGGAGGTGTCGAGCCGGCATCCAATATCAAATAGTACAGTTATTATTAGAAGAACACACGAGCGATTTGATGAACATAGCGGTTTGTTTATAGTAAAATAAATGGGGACTTGCTTGTGCCAAACATGTCACGAAAGTATGTGAAGAACGTCTAAAAAGAAGGAACCTCGCCTTTCGCCTGTAACACAGCTACATTGTAGCTTCCACAGGAGACAGTGCCCAACTCCATTGTAACACAATATACATATAAAAAAAAGATATTAGTTTATTGTATTTGATGCAGTCAAAAGTTTTTGAGTTTCGGAGTAATAATTATTATAGTTTCTATCCACGGCTTCGCATGCTTTGTTTCTATAGAAGTTAAAAGCCAGCTAGGATGTTTTTTAGTAGTAAAAATTCCTACCTTTAATATGTATATCTGGCTACCGCCAAAGCTACAATAATCCGCGGTAGTTCCAAACTATCCGCTAGTCTGTGCTGATGACAGGTGGACTGACGTTTCGTTCGACGTGACACCGCCGGCCGCCGCCGCCGGCCGCCCCGCCGCCGGGTGGCTTGGCACAGGACTGGACAACGCTTCTGCGTGCTCGAGAGGCTCCATCAAAATCACACGTCATATCACGAGGGGAAGGATTGTCGAGGCTGCTCGATGAAGTGTATGGCGGAGTGGACATTATCTATCTACCTGCCAGTCTGACATCTGGCATAGAGATAGATCATGTCCTAAGGAGGCACAAAGGGTTTATAAGTCTTAAGAAAAAAAATACTATAGCACATTACCTACAATACATAAAAATTGTATTTTACATTTTGTAATGACTTATTTTCTCTTTGATACTTTTACCTTACCTTAATGTTATGATGATTGTTTAACTACATATTTATTGTATAGAAATCATAGAACTCTACCATGGTTTATTTAAGTTTATTTTTAGAACATAATTAGCTCAAAAACAATGCAAGATGTAACTGGTGCAACTGAAGAAGTCTAAAATGGTGTTGCAACTCCCAGCACCCAAACATAGAATAAAGCCAATAGCAACAACCATATAAAGTACTTTAATAGTAATATGGTTTCTAGCGACCCGCCACGGCTTCGCACGAATGCATGTTGTACCTAAATATAAACCTTCCTTTTAAATTCATATATCTATAAAAAAACAGCATCATAATCTTTTGCTTAGGTTTAAAGATCTAAGCATACGGCAGCGAAAATAGTTGCAGAATTGCTAAGTTTAGTGCCATTGCTAATTCAATCAACTGTTGGACTCTGTGAGTAGTTTTGTTAGGTCTTTATAAATTGCGTGTGACTTAGGGTGTCCACTCCACTCCAAACAACTGGAATAGGTAACCTCGGTTAAGATTATAATTCGTAGGCGTTAGTGTTTGCGTGCGGGTGGAGCTCCTAAATACAAAGGCCTCATAAAAGTCAGGGCAAAATTACCATTGATACCTTACGTGGTACCACTTTTTGCAGAATGTAATACATTGCTTGTGCTGAAAGCATAGTTATGTAAGTACCTACTGTATACATAGAAGTGACAGTCAGTTCGGTCTTGTAGCGTCATGACGACGCTACCAACTTCAGAGCTCGCTAGTCCACTCCTAATTCTTTATGAAAAGATATTAAATTAGAAAAAGGCTTTCGGGAAAGTAAGACAAACTTCGCTCTTTAAGTTAAACACAAACATACATCTACATTTATATTTCGCTGAGATAAAGCCATGTCGACGTAGCAACCGTTACATAATTTTGAAAAGCTTTTTCAAAATTAAAAAAGTTCAAATCAAGTGTGTCTTAACAAGAATCGCGACCATGTGAGATTCTTTGGAAAATATATTTTATTATATCCATCCCTAAGTACCATAACAATAATTGAAGTTGTATGAAATGCTGAGGTTCGTCGTATTCGCCGTTTGACTATAGCTCTCGCTTTAAATTGCTAAAAAATGCTTTTACTGAGATGGCTTTGGCAAGCGCTGGTGGAAGACATTTACAAAAGAACGTTTGCGTGAATGGACACTTTCAAAACAAGTACGACAAGTGCGAGTGTAACTCGCGCGCCGAGGGTTTTGAACTTTTGTCGTTTAGGTAGGTACGTATATTGACGACCTGTTAGCGCGGTGGGCTTACAACGCAGGAGGTTGCGGTTTGATTCCCGCCTCGGGACTAATATTTGTAAGATCTGCAGATTATTTGTTCGAGTGTTCTAGTCCTTTTCTACGTACACAAAAATAAATCATCTTATGTGATACTTATATTATTATACTTTATTAAGTATAACAGATATCGTAGTAGTACGAATTACACAAGCTTGCTTAGCTTGTCGCTAAATTATGTTGTGTGGATTATCCAGGATACATTACTCTTCTCATATTTTTTTGGAGCAAGGTGGAATTCATGAATTAAATATTCTTCGAGCGCAGTGGAATACATTGAGTATGGATGTTTAGAAACTTACGCGATCTGAACACATAATGATTAGTAATTAACGGGTATTTATCGCGTTTCTTCTTCCTCCTTTCTTCTCGTGACCACGACAGAGTGCAAACCTGTTGAAACGTCGAGAAAAGAAGAAGAAGAAAGGAGGAAGAAGAAACGCGATAAATACCCGTTAATTACTAATCATTATTGAGTATGGACTTTAAAATTTTGAGAACAACGGTTTTGTGGCGCTGTGGAACTACCTACTATTACAGTTACTACAGAGATTAGTGGGTAGGTAAGTGGGTTGGTACCTACAATTATTTTTTCGACTTTTTTTTATTTTTTCGTATTTCACTAAGTATGAAACTGAGACGATTTTTAAAACCTGTTTTGAATTGTCGAAATCCATACCTTTGATTTGATATTGCTCTCAATGAAATAGCCCCCATTGTATGAAAATTCGTTTTTTGACCATATTTCGAAAAGTACTGTTTTTACAGACTTCTCTATATTTTTCCTGTAAAATATAGACCTATATCTACAAACGCTTAGTACATTTTATATAGATCACTCTGCTATCTTCGGAGATAGAGGGGGAGGAACGGTCAAATTTTCGACCTTTTTCAAAATATTTCGAAAAGTATAAAACCTATCGAAATTTCAAAAACTGCATTAAAATGTACAAACTGATACCTTTCATTTGATACCCAACTCGGTGGGGTAGTCACCCCTTTAGAAATTTTTCCCGCCCTTTTTTGACCCTATTTCAAAAAGTATTATTTTTACAGATTTCTCTATATTTTTCCTGTAAAATATAGATCAATATCTACAAAAACTTGGTACATATCAAATCGATCGTTCTGCAATCTTCGGAGATAGAGTCAATTTTTCAACCTTTTTCAAAATATATCAAAAAGTATAAAATCTATCGAAATTTCAAAAACTGCATTGGAATGTACAAACCAATACCTTTCATTTGATACCCAACACGGGGGGGTAGTCACCCCTTTAGAAATTTTTCCCGCCCTTTTTTGACCATATTTCAAAAAGTATTATTTTTACAGACTTCTCTATATTTTTCCTATAAAATATAGATCAATACCTACAAACACTTGGACATATCACGTCGATCGCTCTGCAATCTTCGGAGATAGGGGGGGGGAACGGTCATTTTTTTGACCATTTTCAAAATATTTTAAAAAGTATGAAATCTACCGAAATTTCAAAAACTATTTTGAAATCCACAAACGAGTACCTTTCATTTGATACCACTTTCGACTTTGTCCGTTCCATTTAAAATTTCGATTTCAAAATTTGTATGGAAAATCTTCATATTGATTTTTCATTTATTTTCATTTATTTTTCTATAAATATGTGCGGGCGCACAAAATGTATTATTATTTCAAATTTCAAGTCAATAGCTGCAGTAGTTTCTGAGATATTAAGGATTCAAAACACAAAACAGACCCAAAGCGATTTCATAAGGGTTTTGCAACCGATGGCAAAACCCTAAAAAACCTAAACTCCTAAAATCTCTCAAATTAGACGTCGTCGGTCGCAAAGAGCTTGGGATTTCATCATTGTTCAGAAAATGTTCTTTTCATTATTATTACCTATATCAAAATTTCCCTTACCCCTCCCAAAACAAGAAACCAACCTTAACTTATTTTTTTGTAGCCCGCGTGCTGCTATGCAACCAGTAATCGCGGAATCAAAAAAAAAAACAGCAACTTGGGGGTATTTATTATGTTAAATATACATTATTATATTTTAGTATGGTAATAAGAAAATGCGTGCGCGTTCAAGTTTTGAGAGATTCAAGCGTAGCATCGTAGCAAATGCTACGAAGGTCTTCGTAAAAATTATGATTCTCTTTTTGACGAAGGGAGTAGGGAGGGGGGGGGGAGAGGGAAGAGTGTTTAACTGCCTTTTTTATATGAGTTATGTTTCATATAAAAAAGGCAGTAAAATTTTCTACATAATGGTGAAATCCAGAACTCTGCGACGCGACGTCTAGAAATGTTAGTGGTCTTGTGATTTTTCAGAGAATGCGTGGTGGTGTCTGAACGCTACCATTTAAAATCAAATCATTTATTTGGGTTAGAAGTTGGTTTGCTATGTACTAAGATGTGCCATTTGATGACTTACCAGCTAATAATAACAAATATACGGAAAATTCATTATTATTATGTCAAATCGGAATAAGATATAACGCACTACCTAAGTTTATTTCTTTGGACTTACAAAATAAGCACTTAGACAAGTCAACTTAGATATTATAGTAGAATATGTATATATATATATATATATATATATATATATATATGTATGTACCTAATATAACATAAAACCTACCTATCAGCTTACATTGAGCCTGAGGCTTTTTGCAAAAGTGATAAATGGAACAATGTTGCATCCAATTTAAATAAACAATAAAGATGATATCTTTACAGCAGGGTGATATAGCTGTGATGATAGACAGTTATTGCTCTGAGACGAGTGCGTACACTCGCGTACGTACACATTACATTATCACGTAGGTATGTGCAGCTGTGCCCCGGGGTAAAGGCTATAATTCACGGCGTAAACCCCAGCATGAGATTGGAATGTAGGGTAGCGCCAGGAACCTTACTATGGTTACAGCGCCGCCCGCCGCCATCATCAGTCAAAGGCTCCGTCAACTGTAAAGTCTGGATGTGAAGGTAGAAAGTAGTGTCGTGCCGTGCCTGCTCTCGATCTATTTATTTATATACTTTTGTACGGAAATTCTCACAAGAAATCCATTTTCTGGCGTTAGTGTTGACTCACACTGGTACATGAACAGATTCTCTATTCAGTGTAGCTCTAATTTAATAATTATAATTCTTTTCTTTTGTATTATAATTTATAATTATTATAAAATTGCACGTACAAAATTTATCACACAGCATAATTATGTATATTTATGCTTAGAAAACGTAGTGATTTTATTCTCTTTGGCTTAGAAAATAAACAATAATACAAGTAAAACTTTATACCATAAATGATAAAAATTGGGTTTCATTGATTTTCTCTTTACCAACTTCATCAATAAGAAGAAAACAGCCAAGCAGACCTGAATGATTTTTACCTTTCAATAATTACCTTATTGTGTGTGAAGATTCACACCCTGCCTGGACAGCTCCTCCCCCAGGGGTCAATCTATTTATCGCTACTTATTAGCTGCTAGGCATTTAATACCTTTATACAGGAATAGCGCCCGGACCAGCAATAGTTATCCAGCACAAAGGAAGGGTTTTCATGACGGGTTGCTATCTAAGCAGGTTAAACGAATAAAATTGAAATTGAAATTCTAATATGATGTAAAACCCTGTTATTCCTCACGTCAGATATGAGACTTCGGTGGGTGCTTACAGAGTTTACGATCGCGGAGTAGCAATGATCGGTTATTATTACAGTAGGCACCTACCGATGTCAGCCCTGATACCCACACGTAAACTAAAAGCTAACGTAGCGTATAAAGCCTTAACGTAAAGTAAATGCTTGCGTACCCGGGAACTCCAACCTATTTCTATTACTATTGGCACGTTACTTAATCCCTATTTGGGTTTGTTTTGCTTCTTTCGGCTATATTCGTTCTGTCTTTATAAGTCGAACACATAGTCATCACATCTCGAACAGCGAATTTCAATGATGCTTTGATATATGGCTTACAACCGTCAACCGACATTTAAATACGATTTGCGTCATCGTCCTCGTGACAAAAAAGGCAAACATAGTATGTCGACGATTAAACACATAAGGTTCCTAAAATTATAAATACTACACGACATAAAACACATAATTATCTACGCAAAAGCTTGACACGGCCAGTTGCTGTAGAACGATGCAGGGGTGTTGATAGTTTTGGTAACGAGAGTACCTACGAGTACCTACCTGTCAATTTAGATATGATTAGGTATTTCGTTTTAATTCAACTATTTAGTATCTACCCTCGTCTGTAAGCTCTAACTGTTAGCAATAAGCCATAAGTGTAAATATTTTTTAATTCGTATAAGAACACAGTTTCTTAAACGAAAATGGCGAAATGACAAAATAAAATAATACGCAAAAACGATGTGTAGTACCAACGACGACGCTGCCCTTGGAATCACTTGGAATGATGAGAAAGAAATTTCAATTATTAACAACTGATACCAGCTTAGGCCTCTTTTTCCTCTGACACTCGTTGATGGTAAGTGTATCGTGTGTCAAATTTTCCTACTTATCATTAGTAAACCTGGGTTAGGATGAGAGCAAACATACCTGTGCCTCCTACGAACCACGACGCCTACGATACACCATGATAATCTAATCAATAACTCAATTATTGAAAGAAAGGAGGAACAAGTCAAAGAAGCTGTAGGCTTACTACTGTTTTTTTGTTCCTAACCTAACATCGTCATGCAAACCGATCCGCCCGTCAATGTCAAAAACCTCAATGCTGCTGCTAAAAAAGGTAGGGAACCGTATGAAAACTGTGAAACCCAACGTGTTAGTGTGAATAGTTTCTGAAATTTTTGTTAAATATCCGTGCGAAGGCGGGGCGGACCGCTAGTTCTATATTATAAAAGTAATGTTTATTTTGACATTTTCAACGAGTAAAATGAATGGCAGCGATAAGTAGGTATCAACTTTGTACTTGGGTGAGCAAAGCCGCTTGCAAAAGTGGCCTATTATTTTGAAAATAATAAAGAATCCCTTCACCTCCCGGTACCAATATTCGATATCTATACCGATAACTTCAGTTTATATTTCAGGATATTTTACCTGACGCAGGATACAACTCTTCTTCCCGATTTTCCTCATCTCGTCCCGATTGGAATATGCAAATGTTAAGGTACGTAAGGTATTGTGTGAGGTCGAGTTACACGAAACTCGTCTACGGGAGATCTTTTCCTGATAGGCAAGATACTGGGTTCATCGGATAGACCTTTGCATGGATATCTACAGTTCTAAATAAGTCCAAAAAAATTAAGGTATAATACGCGATAGTCATCGAATTACAGTAGCATCGTGGTTGAGCCCTGCGGTGCATTGCAGGCAGCGCTGATGACTCGATGGCGATCATCCGCCGATACTTTCGTTCAGTAATTTTATCCATTTATGATTCCATTTCATCACAGCGATGTTCACACTTGGAATTACGAGCACTGAGATCTGCCAGTACGCGCACAAATATTACATAAGTCAGCATTTAAGCAAATAAATTTAACATTTGGAAACAAAGTAAAGGTCTTTGTTGTGGTGGCTGTACGCGTCAATAAATCTTATTTATTTATAGCGAGCGAGATCAAGAACACCAAATATAATAGGTACCAATACAGCGAGGCAATGCAGCCAGCATCTTGGGATCCAACTGGTGGATATGGATCAGTTCAGCTACCTGTAGTTTGTTTGCAGCAGTCTGCAGATAGCTCAATTTCAAATACTAGCTCTAATTTAGTTAGATATAATTCTAATTTTCTTTGTTAATAAAGGCTTTTGTGTCAGTAAAAGGAAAGAACACCAAAGCTCTTTCTTGGTCAAGACATCTGAGTCCCGATAGCAAGTGTGATCTCTCTGCCTATGATGTCCGCTGTGAGAGTCCAGAGTACAGCGCGCTACTGCGATGCTGCGGATGTTTACCTCTTAGGGCCTCAACGCTATAAAATTCAAGTGTTGATACTTATTGGTACGTTTGAATAAATCCGTGGCATTTTAAGTATGCAGCTTAACCCTGTTGGAGGCACCCTACGGGTCCTTATTACCCGCATTCTCGCACTCGTGTTAAGCTTGTGTCGAGCCAACTCGTCGCCTTCGAACACCCACATAGACAATGTATAAAACTGGATAAAACGAGATGCGCACTTGTCCCAAACCCTGTTGTGAATTTCTTAGCGAATTTAATTTCGTAGCGCTGAAGTTGCGTAATACGACTTTATCACACACGAGATAAAAGGGGAAATGTTTACTAGAATATTAAATAACTGACAAAGTGAAAGCGGGTTGTCTTTGAACGAATGTTGATGTGATGTTTGTTATAAACAGGCGGATCCCCATAGTCCGGCGCTGGATGGTGATGTTGAGAAGTTTCGAGAAACATAGCGTGATCTAACGGTTTTTGTGATTCCACTATGTAGTGAAACGGACAGGTGTTTATAGTTAAATATTAAAGTAACTTTCTTTCTTTCTCTCGCCTCGATGTGACGGACTCAGGACGGCTCCGTGAGGCACGTCCCTGCCTGCCCAGTACCTACGTGACCTGCGTGCGAGGTCACTTGCTAAGGGCGATGGCGACGGCAATTTTTTAACATCAGCTGGATTATAATATGCTCGCCTTCAAGATGTATTATCAAGCTATATATATCACATTAAATAAAACTACTTTAATATAATACGTTTCATTACTTCATTCACTTAAATGAAATCGTAAAAGCAAAGCTTCAATGGAAATTGTATCTAAATAGAGCGAATGTAATCGAAATAATTTTCTTGAAGAATAATTTGTGTTATGAATTTATTGACCTATGTATCAACATCAAAAACATAAAAATGATTTCTGGCAAAATGAAAAACACTTGATAAGTTTTTATTTTACTAGATATTTGTAAAACAGAGAAAAATTAATTTGATTGTGGCATTGAAAGTTTCCTGTATTGTTGCAGTACCGACCGCGCACACGCAAGGCGTGCTGGGCAAGAAGGCGGCCTTACCGTGCGACATCCAGCCGCTGGCGGGCGACGACCACGTGTCCATGGTGCTCTGGTTCAAGGAACGCGACGGAGAGCCTCTCTACAGGTATCCTCTCACCCTCACTCATAACATTCAATACTCCGACAAGGTGGCAGCAGCTGTGTGACATTCATTCATACATTGGCGGGCGCCGATCACGTCTATGTCAAATCGTG